>JAWZYU010000087.1:53200-270200 GCA_038380435.1 Ryuthela nishihirai | reverse complement strand
AGCGCGCCAGGCTCGTAATCTGTAGTTCCCAGGTTCGAGTCCCAGCTGGGTCAGCGTTGAGATTTATCTCCGCAAAACTCCCCGCCCTGCCCACAGTCAGTAGGGGACACCGATGGGCTTGGAAAGACCGCCGTCCGTCGGATGGGACGTTAAGCCGTGGCCCCGTGTGCGGGAGAGCCATACCCTGTGCACGTTAAAGAACACGCTGGATGGCCTTGACGGGAGGCTACCATCTGTCTCCCAACAGCTGTTCCAGTGGGTCCCCTCCCCCAACCTTCTCTGAGCCTTCGGGGTCCATGTGGCCTGGCCATTTAGCCCATGGTGTGCAAAAAAGTGCCGCTCAGAGGTAAAACAACCCAAACAAACAACCTCGGTCCTACGATATTGACAAGAAATAAACGTCATAAATTCGATTCGTTTCAGTTACACTTGAAATGATCGATGCTTTACAGGAACAAACAAGCCTTATATGATGAAGAGAGAAGATTAAATCAAACTCACATAGCCTAACAATACACAACTAGCACTCTCTATCAATATTACGATCATAGTGATATAGAACGCAGTGTGGAATAATGCTAATCTTGTTATAGACTCTCCATCTGAAGAGATATAAGAGAGATAAAACCTTTCACATAAAGACGTCCAAACTTTGCAAGATGAAGAAGTGGTTCAAGCAGACATAGAAAGAAACAAACGTCAGAGAGATGCATATCAAATACTAATGAACTATAAATGACCATTCTTTGGATTTTTGGGTTGTTTTACCTCTGAGCGACACTTTTTTGCACACCATGGGCTAAATGGCCAGGTCACATGGACCCCAAAGGCTCAGAGAAAGTTGGAGAAAGGGACCCACTGGAACAGCTGTTGGGAGACAGATGGTAGCCTCTCGTCAAGGTCATTCAGCGTGTTCTTTAACGTTGGATTGTTTTACCTCTGAGCGGCACTTTTTTGCACACCATGGGCTAAATGGCCAGGTCACATGGGCTAAATGGCCAGGTCACATGGACCCCGAAGGCTCAGAGAAGGTTGGGGGAGGGACCCACTGAAACAGCTGTTGGGAGACAGTGGTAGTCTCCCGTCAAGGCCATCCAGCGTGTTCTTTAACGTTGGATTGTTTTACCTCTGAGCGGCACTTTTTTGCACACCATGGACTAAATGGCCAGGCCACAAGGACCCCCACAAGGCTCAGAGAAGGTTGGGGGAGGGGCTCACTAGAACAGCTGTTGGGAGACAGATGGTAGCCTCTCGTCAAGGTCATTGAGCGTGTTCTTTAACGTGTACAGGGCATGGCTCTCTCGCACATGAGACCATTCCTTAACGTCCCATCCGACGGACGGCTGACTTTCTAAGACCATCGGTATCCCCTACTGACCGCGGGCAGGCGGAGAGTTTTGCAGAGATAAATTCCATTCTTTGGACATTAAAGCGAAAGGTACAGGTAAAAATGAAACTATGGTAGTGGGCATGCCGGAAAAGGAAAACAGTTATAAAAGATGACAAAGCGGAAAAAACGCAGACGTATCTTATCAAAACAGTTACTTGTTGTTAAGTTTATTACGACTTAAAACTTTTGTCGAAGATTTTCAATAGGTGGTTAGTATGTATATTAAACAATTACCTTTTAAAACATACATAACGTCATAATATTTTTCTTGGATTAATATGAAACCAATACTTTTCGTAAAAACAAATTAACATCCGTTATATTTCAAACACGATTCCTGGCCCTTTTTTATTGAAGTGGTGTACTCTCTTTTTCCTAAGCGGTGGAAAAAATAACGGTATCAATCAGATGGGAGAGCTTTGTAATTTATAGTATGAAAATGTTTATCCCAAAAAATAATTTTTCCTAAATAAATACGCCTCTAATGTTTCAGCACAAGTTGCCGGCAAGAGAAACCCATTTTCACGGCATCATTTAGAAGTACACCATAACTATATACGATAGGACATTTACAGAAAACAGATATTCATTTGGGAGTTATATCTGGCATGACGAACTAAAATCATTTAAATAGAGTCCATACGAAAGAGTCTACAGAGAAACCAAACACATGCATGAGAGAGCGAACAACACGTAGAAAAAATGATTTTTTTTTTTAAACATCTGAGAGTTTTTTAACCCCAGCGTATTGGGGCAATTATATTTTTTTATAACGTAAGTTATGTTTAGTTTTCGAGTTGCTTTTTCACTTTGCATTGTCACACAGAAATATTTTTTGGCGTAGAGAATATTTTTCAATATTTCGTTGCACAAAGCAGAAATATATTTTTTCAGAGTTTATTTCTTATTCCATAACGTGATATACAAAGTAATTTTTGGCATAGTTTGACAAAAACTATGCCAAAAATATTTTTTTTTTTGCTTTGAACAAAAATATATATTTCCTAAGTTTCTTTACACAGAGGAGAAATATATTTATTATACTTTATATTTTACCTTGCATGGTAAACAAAAATAATGTTTGTCGAAAAGTATATTTCAATTGTTCTTTCGCCCAGAGAAAAAATATATTTCAGAATATACATTTACTCTGTACACAAACAAAAAGCAGCTTAAAAATCTTCTGAATGCCTTCTATCTAAATATTTTAGGAAAGCGTTAGCATTAGTTTTGCATAGTTATTTCTGATGATCTAGGCCTCTTTTCGTATTCCTTTGGTATAAAGTTGAGAACCTGACCTATACCTAATACGCAAACTCTATTAGCGAGTATTAATCATTTTTTATTAAACATTTTTGAATTATAACGGGGAGCACTACTTTATACCCTTTTTTTTTCAAATTCCTTTTTTATATCCCCTGCAGCTGAAATCACTGTTCTATCACAGGTACACCTTATCATCATCACGTGTTTGCATGCATTCTGGAAAGTAATGCCTGAATTTTTATACTTAAGCGGCTGCTTCGTTTCAGTTACACACTCGTTTCCTAAAGGAGCGGTGAGGAAAATGAATGTTACGTTTTCGTATTATTTTATTTTGCGATATGCTGACAAATTATTCTCCAAGTTTCTTGCAGGAGTGTTATTAAGGGCAGCGTGGAAAAGAAAAGCACACAGAGACATAGAACATTTTATCTGGTTCCATATTTTTGAAACTATTTCTATCATTTAAAAGTTTTTCTTCACATATTCATTATGAAGAAATTTTATTACTAATCAAAAATTTTCAACAAATGTGCATGTAAAAAGTTTTTTAATGAATAAGAAGAAAAATAATGTTTATTTTCGAAAGCGAGAAATTTTGAATATTTTCCTAATAGGAATATTATTTGAAGTCATGACTCGGTAACGGGAGCCAAGGAGATTGTTTTATTACTCAGGTAGCCTTTGTGTTTCGTCCCGTGCAGAGCGGAGAATACAGCTCTCGGCTGTACGTCTGTGGTTCTCACCTGTACGAGGATGGAGAGCGAGGAAGCAATGACAGAGCAACTTGTTTGCGTCATGATTCCAGCTCTTTTCATCAACCTTGAAGACGCTTTTTAAACACTCGTCATTCAGTTGTTTTTTTTAACTAGAGCTTTGCAAGCGGACATAGTTTAATTAGAGAGTATCACAGAAGATGTCTTGTAAACATGAAACTCATTTCTCCGTGAGTGAGACTTCTCTCAGCCTACAGCATTCAAATTATTTCGAAAACCAATATTAGAATTTAAGACTAAAAGAGATCATCTTTTCTGTCTCTCTTCAAGGATTATCGAATTCGTTATCTGAGGTGTTTCTAGCTATACCGTTAAAATTCTTTGACAAAAGTCCTATTAAAATATAACAATTTTTAAATGAAAAATGAAGATGATTCTTATAGTAAAAGCAGTTGTTATAGCTTTCCGGTGTAACAAACGTATCCGAAGACGTTCTTATGACCTTTTCAAAGTAATATGTACCGTAATGGTCTTTATCTCGTTTTAAAAAAAGTTCTAAAACTATGCAAATCATGTGTTCGAGCTTAAAACGTTGTTATGCTTTATGAACGTAATCGTTTAAGTAAATGTTCGTTGTTTTAATCATTAATTTTTTTTCTTCCTTAATACGAATGCAACTTATATTCATTATTTTTAATACTAGGGATTACACGACTATTTTCGTACTCAACCGTTAAGACATTCCACCAGGAATATAATCTTTACGATTTGCGTCTAAGTGATCACTAAAGAATTCCTCTGAAATCCATGAAGGACAAACCTTAATTTCTCCATATTTCACTCCATGGTGTCCGTATCATACGTTCTTCGAATTAAAAAACGACCAAAGTTTGGTTATTCCTCTCTCTGCTGCAAAAAAATATTTCGATTATTCACTTCCAAGAACAGAGGTGATGTTTATAATCCGAGATTTTTTCTTTACCACACGAATGTGCTAAATCTTTCACCCTGAAAATATTGGAACCACAAGAAAGAACGCATTTTAAAATCATGTCCTTGTCTTTCTCAATGTGGGCTACCAAACCAATACGTTATCCAAAGTTCCCCGTATGAGGAAAGACTTAAAGTACTGTTTAATATTTTTCGTCAACATTATATCTGGAAACAAGAGATTCTTTGCACGGTTCTGACGACAATTTGAATTGCAAACGAGTACAGAATACCATTAGCCCAAAGGGGCGAAACCACAGAAAAACCTTCCGAATGCGACTTGAAATTCGCTCCTTCGGCCAAATGTCGACATCGTGGGAATCTCTTTTGCGTTGTCTGTCTAGGGTCTCCCATTCATGATTTAGCGTTAGCCTTCAGGTTGGGTTGTTTTACCTCTGAGCGGTACTTTTTTGCACATCATGGGCTAAATGGTCAGGTCACATGGACCCCGAAAGCTCAGAGAAGGTTGGGGGAGGGGACCCACTGGAACAGCTGTTGGGAGACAGATGGTAGCCTCCCGTCAAGGCCATCCAGCGTGTTCTTTAACGTGCACAGGGTATGGCTCTCCCGCACACGGGGCCACGGCTTAACGTCCCATCCGACGGACGGCGGCCTTTCCAAGCCCATCGGTGTCCCCTATTGACCGTGGGCAGGGCGGAGAATTTTGCGGAGATAAATCTCAACGCTGACCCAGCTGGGACTCGAACCTGGGAACTACAGATTACGAGCCTGGCGCGCTACCGACTGAGCCACCCCCGCCCCTTAGCCTTCAGGGGAAAGTATAATACAGCTTACCACTCTCTCTCTCCTTGATGACAGCCTTATGGGCATTTCGGGAACGATGGCGGCATTCTGCTCCTTATACCAGCGCGCTGGGCCAGAGGACAAAACAAACCACCCTATCTAGCACCGTAAGGGAAGAGGCGATGAATCCCTCGATCTATTTATATAAGATTAGTTCATATCGAAAAAGCAAACAATTATTTCAAACCTTCTTTAACGCCCAATACATTGTTTTCCTAATGCAGTTTGTAAACACACATATTCCTGCAGGTATTCATAGTGCTTATAGGCATAACGCATATTCATTATTGTGTCTTTCGTATTTTTATCCTGTTCACCTTAAGTATTAACTAAATAAAAATAAATTTCAAAACTTCTTTAACCCTCACCACATTTTTTGTCTAAATCTAGGGTAAACACACACCGTTCTTTAGGAATTCATACTGTTACGAGCATAACGCATATTATTTATTGTATCTATCTACCCCCCAGGAGACACGGATTTTTTTACGATGAGCAGTCCGTATAAGTTTTATTGCACCCATAAATTTTACACGGGCCCCTCCGAGGAGCCCACTATAAGTTTCATTGTCCCCATAAAATTTATAGTGCCTTACGAGGGGCCCCCACATACGCAGGCCATAACTGCTGATAACACCTAAAAGGAGCATCCATAACTTATCTGGTTTCCGAAACTGGTCCTTCTGTTCTGCAGTCAAGCATATTAACTACTTGGAGACGGCTAGTACGAGAAGGGTGACTCAATCGGTAGCGTACCAGGCTCGTAATCTGTAGTTCCTAGGTTCGGGTCTCAACTGTGCCGGTGATTAGATTTATCACCGATAAACCCCTCCCTCATCCTAAAAAGAGGCCTGGCACTTCACCAGTCTGCTAATCAACATGAGCCATCTAGAAATATGTACAGCTCAATCCATAGAAAAAATGCAACCCAGAAACCGCATTTTTTTTCGGGGGGGGGGGAAGTTTTGCTATATCTCTCCCTCCTTGGGACCTCCAATGGCTACGTGTGCAGAGGAGCTGCCCAGTGTCCCACTGTGGTTTCCCCCTCTGCCTTTTCTGAGCCCTTAGGCTTCCTGTGACCTTGTCACTCAACCTATTTTGTACAAAAAAAAAAAATGCCGTTTAGAGGAAAGCAACACAAACAGACCGAAGAGTAATGCTAAAGTATATTTCTTATGGGACACAGAACCGATCTATTTCTTCCCTTAATCAATCGGCTCTTACATTTTGCTCAGCTGCGGACCCAGAACATACAGATACTGTTTAAGTTTGCGTACCTTTAAGCGCTTTGGTATTGTTTCAATTCAAAATCAAGTCGAAGTACTGGTACTGTAAAGAATTCTCTGATCCTCTGATTCCTCTGAAGGATTCCGCTGATTAAAATTGCATATCATTGTCTAAATGCAATGACAACTAGTGACGACTGCTAAGGGGACGTTGTAGCATCCCTGGCCCTCAGCAGTCGGGGTCATCAAACGAGCAAGACTTTTTTTTAGTAATAACTTTTTATTATACACAAGGACAATCATGAACTATCAATAAAATATGCTTCGAAAAGCTTGCAAAGAATCGTAATCTGATTTATTTATCCCAATCCCGGCTCTCATGCTTTAATACTGGAAAGAAAAAGTGCCAGTCCATCTCTGATAACAATCGTCATCGCTGTTCCAAATGCGACCTCTCTATAAAGATGGATTAACAAGCAGCACTGTGGTCAGAATTACTTTCTGATAGAATTACCAATTATAATATTCCAAAAATTAAGGCGACGTACATTAAAAAATTATCAATGAAACATTCAAAATTAAGTTTTAATCGAAAATATGAACTCTTCTAATTTTATGCTAGCAAATGCATTGAAAAACTTCGTTGTTTTCGTTCGTAACATTATTAAACAGAAATTATAGTCAGTAGCATATGACTTACCTAAATTTGAAGTAAAACTAAATTACTTCTCAAGCAGGGGTGGCCAGTCGGTAGCGCGCCAGGCTTGTAATCTGTAGTTCCCAGGTTCGAGTCCCACCTGGGTCAGCGTTGAGATTTATCTCCGCTAAAACTCACCGCCCTGCCCACGGTCAGTAGGGGAGACCGATGGGCCTTTAGTTAAACAAGGGGTAGCTCAGTCGGTAGCGCGCCAGACTCGTAATCTGTAGTTCCCAGGTTCGAGTCCCACCTGGGTCAGTCGTTGAGATTTATCTCCGCTAAAACTCACCGCCCTGCCCACGGTCAGTAGGGGAGACCGATGGGCCTTTAGTTAAACAAGGGCTAGCTCAGTCGGTAGCGCGCCAGACTCGTAATCTGTAGTTCCCAGGTTCGAGTCCCACCTGGGTCAGTCGTTGAGATTTATCT
Source organism: Ryuthela nishihirai (assembly GCA_038380435.1). Taxonomy (NCBI): domain Eukaryota; kingdom Metazoa; phylum Arthropoda; class Arachnida; order Araneae; family Heptathelidae; genus Ryuthela; species Ryuthela nishihirai. Next base: position 262,688 of record JAWZYU010000087.1, on the reverse strand, counting down.
CCGCTAAAACTCACCGCCCTGCCCACGGTCAGTAGGGGAGACCGATGGGACTTTATTTAAATTAGGGGTGGCTCAGTCGGTAGCGCGCCAGGCTCGTAATCTGCTAGTTCCCAGGTTCGAGTCCCAGCTGGGTCAGCGTTGAGACTTATCGCCGCAAAACTCCCTGCCCACGGTCAGTAGGGGACACCAATGGGCTTGGTAAATGCCGTCGGATGGGACATTAAGCCGTGGCACCATGTGCGGGAGAGTCATATCCTGTCCACCTTAAAGAACACGCTGGATGGATTTGACGAGAGGCTACCATCTGTCTCCCAACAGCTGTTTCAGTGGGTTCCCAATCTCCTCTGAGCCTTCGGGGCCCATGTGACATGGCCAAATTAGTCCATGGTGTGCAAAAAAGTGCCGCTCAGAGATAAAACAACCTCTCAAGCAGCTACCTTGCCAGAGATCTGACAGGAATCTGGTAATATAATATGCAAAGGAAAATCTAAGTAGAAAGACGGATTCGAGAATACTATTAACCGGGATGGCGAAAAAAAAAAACGTACCATAAATATTTTTGAATTTTTTTTAAAAAGTCTAGTATAACGGAAGGAGAAAATTTCTTCTCTCTACCCTTTATTTTTTTTATATTATCCGGGCCTGGTAATACGCCATAGAGAAGGTCTTTGAGGAAGGGTTGGGTTGTTTTACCTCTGAGCGGCACTTTTTTGCACACCATGGGCTGAATGGCCAGGTCACATGGACCCCGAAGGCTCAGAGAAGGTTGGGGGAGGGAACCCACTGGAACAGCTGTTGGGAGACAGATGGTAGCCTTTCGTCAAGGCCATCCAGTGTGTTCTTTAACGTGCACAGGGTATGGCTCTCCCGCACACGGGGCCACGGCTTAATGTCCCATCCGACGGACGGCAGCCTTTCCAAGCCCATCGGTGTCCCCTACTGACCGTGAGCAGGGCGGGGAATTTTGCGGAGATAAATCTCAACGCTGACCCAGCTGGGACTCGAACCTGGTAACTACAGATTACGAGCCTGGCGCGTTACCGACTAAGCACCCCCGCCCCTCTTTGAGGAAGGTGAGACCTGAGTAGAAAGACAACAAAAGGATAACATAGCACACAGAAAAGATTAAGGAAATTTTGACCCACCTTAAACTCTGCTTCTAGCCTTTCCAACTGTTTGGCACTGTAGGCTTGTCTAGGTTTTCTCTCCACACCAGGCTTCCTCGGTCGCCGACCTGATGGCTTCGGTGCTACAACAAAGAACACACAATGTATACCTTAGACATTACCATCATCAGAATTAGCAAACATGCAGGGTGTCCGACAAATAATGGAGAATTTTGGAAAGTACAGTCGCTCAAAAAAGTATCCGAACATTATGGTTGATTACAGAATTCAGAAAAAATATCTGGCAACGATTTTTTTTTAGAAACTGGTGATCTGGCAACCTTCGTGTCACGTGACACGAAGGTTGCCAGATCACTAACTTCTAAAATAAATCGTTCCCAGATATTTTTTTTTGAATTCTGTAATCAACCATAGTGTTCGGATATTTATTTGAGCGACTGTACACTTTCAATTTAAATATTATTTTCTTGAATATGCATTTTATTCTCCTACATACTAGTTCTCGCAACTCCACTATTTTTTTTTTCTAACACCCTGTACATATTAACACTACACGATAATTTTGCTCGTAGATAGGCAGTGAATAAGTAACCAAAAATTCTCTAAATATCTAGATCTTTTAAGTGGCCGTTCTTTAATTCCCCCCAAAAAGTCCTAACACGACCTCATAACGCCCATCAAAAGAACTGAAATTCCCACCAAAAACTATAACACTTCCAAGTGTTATGGAACTGGGAACACTTCCAAGGGTTATAGTTTTTGGTGGGAATTTCAGCTCTTTTGATGGGCGTTATGAGGTTCTTGTCGTTTTAGGACTTTTTTTTTTGGGGGGGGGGGGGGCATTAAAGAAATCACCAAAAAATGCATTGTAATGTTAAGTTGATACAGAAAGTGGCGGTGAGCTTATTTCAGATTTCAAAATATAGTAAAAGTGGGGGTGAATAAAAAAATGTTGAAAATCACTCCTCTACAACGAGACTTTTGCGTACTGGGTTGGGTTGTTTTACCTCTGAGCGGCACTTTTTTGCACACCATGGGCTAAATGGCCAGGTCACATGGACCCCGAAAGCTCAGAGAGGGTTGGGGGAGGGGACCCACTGGAACAGCTGTTGGGAGACAGAGGGTAGCCTCCCGTCAAGGCCATCCAGCGTGTTCTTTAACGTGCACAGGGTATGGCTCTCCCGCACATGGGGCCACGGCTTAACGTCCCATCCGACGGACGGCTGCCTTTCCAAGCCCATCGGTGTCCCCTACTGACCGTGGGCAGGGCGGGGAATTTTGCGGAGATAAATCTCAACGGTGACCCAGCTGGGACTCGAACCTGGGAACTACAGATTACGAGCCTGGCGCGCTACCGACTGAGTCACCCCCTTTGCGTACTAGAAACGTATCACATAAAAACCTAAGTGAGATTTGTAAAACAAACAAGTCTAATTACATACTAGAAAAATCTAGTAATAAATGTGAAGAACTTTATAAAATCAAAGAACAGGCTAAATGATAAATACCCGCCTCAAGCAGCTGCTTGCCATAGAGTCTGACAGAAACCTGTCAGTTTATATGCCATAGTAGAAAGTCTGCGAGGATGGCGGGACTTCAGGGAAAAACAGCACCAAACATTCATGCCTTACCCGGGGCTCGAACCCAGGCCCCTTACATCAGTAGCCAAGCGCGCTAATCACTCGGTCACGGGTAGCAAATAAAAAAAATATATTTTTGGGTCTTGAAGATCTTGAAAAAGTCAAAAAAATATTTCGTTACACATTTTCAAAAGTTAGTGCAAGTTTAACTTCAATTTCTTAACATTTGGAAATAAGTTAAGGTATTGTAAAATCGACACAAGTATGTGAAAAAGCAAACCTCGGAGGGGAGGGGGAATATATCGAATAAAAAAAAAATAAATGACCCCTCAAGCAGCTGCTTGCCACAGAGGTCTGACAGGAGCCTGTCAGTTTATATGCCATAATAGAAAATCTGTGAGGATGGCAGGACCTCAGCAGAAAGACAACACAAACATCCATGCCATATCCGGGGCTCGCTGTAGTTCCCAGGTTCGAGTCCCAGCTGGGTCAGCGTTGAGATTTATCTCCGCAAAATTCCCCGCACACGGTCAGTAGGGGACACCGATGGGCTTGGAAAGGTCGCCGTCCGTCGGATGGGGCGGTAAGCCGCGGCCCCCTGTGCGGGAGAGCCATACCCTGTGCACGTTAAAGAACACGCTGGATGGCCTTGACGGGAGGCTACCATCTGTCTCCCAACAGCTGTTCCAGTGGGTCCCCTCCCCCAACCTTCTCTGAGCCTTCGGGGTCCATGTGACCTGGCCATTTAGCCCATGGTGTGCAAAAAAGTGCCGCTCAGAGGTAAAACAACCCAACCCGGGGCTCCAACCCAGGTCCCTTAGATCAGTAGCCAAGCAAAAAGAAAATAAATAAATAAATAAAAAAATAAAAAAAAATGGAAAAAAAAAAGAAATGAATTATATTTTTTTGCCATAAAAACTCTTTTGTTGTCCCACTGAAATCATTCACATACCGCGTCTAAGAGAAGCGAAGTGGGGCCCGGGCCATTCTCGAATGTGGGGGCCCCCTGGCCACAAAGAAAGTAGTAGTAGTAGTAGCATTTATTTCCACTCATAATCCATTCACATATATATATCAGAAATTTTCATACATGTAACAATAACAATGGTGGAAACACAAATACACAAAACCAACAAAAATAGAGCAAGAAAAATCACACATCTCATTTTAGTTATTACATGCCGAAATCAAGGGGCTAAACTATCCGTCCAAGTCACATAAAAATACATGGATATATTTATTTAAAAGATTCTTTAAAAAATCAAATTTTCTATCATTTAGTAAAATAAATTTTTTATTTTGCAATGAAAACAATTTACAGTGTTTTACAGATTATTTAAATTTATTTGAAGTACGATTTTACAATTACATGTATATTTCAGGTCCACTGAGCCAGGGCACCAAAGCCAAATGGCCCTGCTGGCCTAGAGGTCACTTTCTAGCTATGCCCCCTTGTATCTGGGCCTGTTCATACATACGTATATATAAACTTTTAATGTTTTTTCTATTGTAACTACTGTAGTGAACACTACATTTAATCTTAAATGCAAGAGCGAATTTAATTGCTCTTTGATGACGTTAGTATATATTGTCATGGTGATGATGATGATAGAATTGCTGGATGATATCGCAGCTCCATCATCATCACTACTTTACTATAAATGAATGGAAGACTCTTATACATTGGTAAAAGGAAAAAACTTCATAATATTGCCAGATGCCAATCCATAAGATTCGGTTTTTAGAATGTCAATCCATAAGAGTCGGCTTATGCCAATCCATAAGTGTCGGCTTATCGAATGCCAATCCATAAGAGTCGGCTTATAGAATGCCAATCCATAAGAGTCGGTTTTTAGAATGCCAATCCATAAGAGTCGGCTTATAGAATACCAATCCATAAGAGTCGGCTTATAGACTGCCAATCCATAAGAGTCGGTTTTTAGAATGCCAATCCATAAGAGTCGGCTTATAGAATGCCAATCCATAAGAGTCGGCTTATAGAATGCCAATCCATAAGAGTCGGCTTATAGAATGCCAATCCATAAGATTCGGTTTTTAGAATGCCAATCCATAAGAGGCGGCTTATAGAATGCCGCATTAAAGGAATTTTTGCTGTAAGGGCGAAAAAATTCCACAACAGGTAAGCACGTGTAGTACTGGTTTTTTGGACTAGACCAGTTTGTCACTTGTCTATCATAAATAGTTATCATAATAGTAAGCGATTTCAGAAAGGAACTAATTTATTCTATTCTTCTTAATTATTAATAATATTATTATTCTTTATTATCTGATTCAATTTTTGATTTTTCTAACGAAAAGGAGAAAGAGGGAATAAAATCTGATATTTATTACAAATGAAAATATTTATTGCTTTTACATTTGCTCTTTAAGGGACACATTCATGCTAATTTAGTCTTGTAGAGTTTTTTATTGTTATAAAAGAAAAAAATTAAAATGAATATTTAAAAAATAAATGCCATTCATTATGATCGTTATGTAAAATAAAAAAATTGATCCAACTGCAGACAAAACAAAGGTCTTATAAAATCACGAAATTTATAGTAGTTCCCAGGTTCGAATCCCAGCTGGATCAACGTTGAGATTTATCTCCGCAAAATTCCCCGCCCTGCCCACGTTCAGTAGGAGACAACGATGGGTTTGGAAAGGTCACCGTCCGTCGTATGGGACGTTAAGCCGGGCCCCGTGTGCGGGAGAGCCATACCCTGTGCACGTTAAAGAACACGCTGGATGGCCTTGACTGCCCAACAGCTGTCCAGTGGGTCCCCTCCCCCTAACCTTCTCTGAGCCCTCGGAGTTCTTGTGACCTGGCCATTTAGCCCATGGTGTGCAAAAAAGTGCCTCTCAGAGGTAAAACAACCCAACCCACGAAATTTATAACAGCGTCCCTGAATGAGTCTTAATTTTTTTCTATTATTGCTAGATTCATGAAAGAAGAGTGGCGATTAGAAATCTCAACTTTATTCTACTTTAACTCTACTATAATATATTTTACTATATTAGTATTAACTGGATTTAATTTTTAAACCGTTCTGAATTAAGGATCGTGCTTTCCAGAAAAACTATAAATTAAAAAAAAAAATCTAATGTTAAAGAGAAATTGTTTGAGTGATTGATGAAAAAGTGACTTTTTTATTCGGAAATGTTTATTGGTTTTCTTCTTATTTATTCTTTTTTTTCCTTTCAATTTATATCATGATATTGATGTCTGCAAATGTCTTTAAATGTCTTAATGTCTTAATCTTATCAGCTAAAACCATATGCATTCTCGCAGATAAGCTTCGGATTAGTGGGAATTTTTTTATATACAAATATATGATACTTGGAAATAAATTTGAATTCTAAATTAACTTGAAATTTTGAGAGATTTTAGACGTAAAACGAAGACAGAATGTCAAAATGTCTCAATAGATGGCAGCACATGAGACAGAGAGATACCAAACGTTTCTGCCAAACGTTCTTGACTTTTTTATCTCTTGACAAGCCCATAGAAGATAAACCTCGCATATATTAAAACATTAATATTTCGAAAACAATGGAAGTTAAGAAAATAAACCATTCTCATTGAGGTAAACTGTAAATAACGCTGCAAATGAAAATTTGAAGAGCAAACAACTTTAAAAACAGTGATGCGCATGGGCAGACTGATCTTGAAAAAAAATGAAGCAGTACGGAGTGAAAGTGACTGGAACGAAACTAAAAAATTACAGGGAGAGGCACAAATCACTGATCTTTGTACAGGTATTAGTATTTTTTTGTATCTATTCTATGTCTTTAGAAGATTTAACGAAAAATTCATCTAATATACACAAGTTTAATATCTTTTGGTCCCCATTTCGGTTACTAGTAATATTCTCAAAAGGGGTTTTTTCCTTGTTCCCTAATGAGCCCATTAGTAAAAATACATACAGTTTTTAGATGTGAAAATGCATTATTATTTTACTTTATGCCAAAAACGGGTTTCTCCAAGAAAATGTTTGGCTAGGCCCCTGATGATGAGCATTTTGCAGACATCGAAAATTAACACGCTTGAAAAAATTGGAGGTTTCAATTGCTGTTTACGGTTATATTCAAAGCTCAGTAACGTCCAAAAAAGGTTTTCAAGGAAACTTCATCATCATCATCATCCTCAAGCACACGTGGGCTATGTAGGTTCAACCAGATGGCCCAATTTAGTTCTTAAAACACATCTATCCTGAACTACAATTCAGTTCTCAATCAAATCTTAAACTCGATTTTCAACAATATTCTTTCGATATGTAAATAATTATGGAAACATTTTGGGGAAAAAACGCTCAGAATCGAATTCATCATTACATAAACTGCTAAAAATACATTTGTAGATTTTATTAAAGTCTAATGCTTATTGTGTTACAAAATATACATACAAAATTTTTTATCAACCATGAAGGACTTACACATAGTTATCATAGACTGCTTAATTTAGCGCTCAAAACACGACTATTTTGAGGTACAACTGTAACATGTCGTCATCGCAGACCAATTCTAACAACTGTCCGCTAACCCAGTGGTTCTCAACCTTTTATGCTTCACGTACCCCCTGGAAATGTGTATGTAATTGGCGTACCCCTTGTATAGATAGATAAAACTATAGTTATAGTATAACAATGGGAATAAAATAAAACATATATATCAGTGGTTCTCAAACTTTTATGCTTCACGTACCCCCTGGAAATGTGTATGTAACTGGTGTACCCCTTGTATAGATAGATAAAACTATAGTTATAGTATAACAATGGGAATAAAATAAAACATATATATCAGTGGTTCTCAACCTTTTATGCTTCACGTACCCCCTGGAAATGTGTATGTAACTGGCGTACCCCTTGTATAGATAGATAAAACTATAGTTATAGTATAACAATGGGAATAAAATAAAACATATATATCAGTGGTTCTCAACCTTTTATGCTTCACGTACCCCCTGGAAATGTGTATGTAACTGGCGTACCCCTTGTATAGATAGATAAAACTATAGTTATAGTATAACAATGGGAATAAATTAAAACATATATATCAGTGGTTCTCAACCTTTTATGCTTCACGTACCTTCTGGAAATGTGTATGTAACTGGCGTACCCCTTGTATAGATAGATAAAACTATAGTTATAGTATAACAATGGGAATAAAATAAAAAATATGTATCAGTGGTTCTCAACCTTTTATGCTTCACGTACCCCCCCTGGAAATGTGTATGTAACTGTCGTACCCCTTGTATAGATAGATAAAACTATAGTTATAGTATAACAATGGGAATAAAATAAAACATATATATCAGTGGTTCTCAACCTTTTATGCTTCACGTACCCCCCCCTGGAAATGTGTATGTAACTGGCGTACCCCTTGTATAGATAGATAAAACTATAGTTATAGTATAACAATGGGAATAAAATAAAACATATATATCAGTGGTTCTCAACCTTTTATGCTTCACGTACCTTCTGGAAATGTGTATGTAACTGGCGTACCCCTTGTATAGATAGATAAAACTATAGTTATAGTATAACAATGGGAATAAAATAAAAAATATGCATCAGTGGTTCTCAACCTTTTATGCTTCACGTACCCCCCCTGGAAATGTGTATGTAACTGTCGTACCCCTTGTATAGATAGATAAAACTATAGTTATAGTATAACAATGGGAATAAAATAAAGCATATATATCAGTGGTTCTCAACCTTTTATGCTTCACGTACCCCCCCTGGAAATGTGTATGTAACTGGCGTACCCCTTGTATAGATAGATAAAACTATAGTTATAGTATAACAATGGGAATAAAATAAAACATATATATCAGTGGTTCTCAACCTTTTATGCTTCACGTACCCCCCCTGGAAATGTGTATGTAACTGGCGTACCCCTTGTGTAGATAGATAAAACTATAGTTATAGTATAACAATGGGAATAAAATAAAACATATATATCAGTGGTTCTCAACCTTTTATGCTTCACGTAACCCCCCCCCCCTAGAAATGTGTATGTAACTGGCGTACCCCTTGTATAGATAGATAAAACTATAGTTATAGTATAACAATGGGAATAAAATAAAACATATATATCAGTGGTTCTCAACCTTTTATGCTTCACGTACCCCCCCCTGGAAATGTGTATGTAACTGGCGTACCCCTTGTATAGATAGATAAAACTATAGTTATAGTATAACAATGGGAATAAAATAAAACATATATATCAGTGGTTCTCAACCTTTTATGCTTCACGTACCCCCCCCTGGAAATGTGTATGTAACTGGCGTACCCCTTGTGTAGATAGATAAAACTATAGTTATAGTATAACAATGGGAATAAAATAAAACATATATATCAGTGGTTCTCAACCTTTTATGCTTCACGTACCCCCCCCCCCCCCCTAGAAATGTGTATGTAACTGGCGTACCCCTTGTATAGATAGATAAAACTATAGTTATAGTATAACAATGGGAATAAAATAAAACATATATATCAGTGGTTCTCAACCTTTTATGCTTCACGTACCCCCCCCCCCCCTGGAAATGTGTATGTAACTGGCGTACCCCTTGTATAGATGGATAAAACTATAGTTATAGTATAACAATGGGAATAAAATAAAACATATATATCAGTGTTTCTCAACCTTTTATGCTTCACGTACCCCCCTGGAAATATGTATGTAACTGGCGTACCCCTTGTATAGATAGATAAAACTATAGTTATAGTATAACAATGGGAATAAAATAAAACATATATATCAGTGGTTCTCAACCTTTTATGCTTCACGTACCTTCTGGAAATGTGTATGTAACTGGCGTACCCCTTGTATAGATAGATAAAACTATAGTTATAGTATAACAATGGGAATAAAATAAAACATATTTATCAGTGTTTCTCAACCTTTTATGCTTCACGTACCCCCCCTGGAAATGTGTATGTAACTGGCGTACCCCTTGTATAGATAGATAAAACTATAGTTATAGTGTAACAATGGGAATAAAATAAAGCATATATATCAGTGGTTCTCAACCTTTTATGCTTCACGTACCCTCCTGGAAATGTGTATGTAACTGGCGTACCCCTTGTATAGATAGATAAAACTATAGTTATAGTATAACAATGGGAATAAAATAAAACATATATATATATACACATTAAATTTTGTATTCATAAATAAAATATATCGATAAACACAAAAAATGACATAAACAATTTAACTAATCTTATAAAATTATAAACATTTTACTGGGTAATCGAGTTTTGAGCTTTCACTGCGTATCGGAAAATTTTTTTGTATCCTTGCTATATATATATATCACAAATCCTTGGAGGTACCTTGTACCTATGTATTCTTTTCCACCCGGGGGGGGGGTACACGGTAAAATTTTTTGGGGTACGCCGTGAGAGCTCAAAAGTTGCTAGATGTATGTTATATATATATGTTTCATTCCCATTGTTATACTATAACTATAATTTTATGTATCTATACAAGGGGTACGCCAGTTACATACACATTTCCAAGGGGTACGTGAAGTATAAAAGATTGAGAACCACTGATATATGTTTTATTCCCATTGTTATACTATAACTATAGTTTTATCTATCTATACAAGGGGTACGCCAATTACATACACATTGCCAGGGGGTACGTGAAGCATAAAAGGTTGAGAACCACTGATATATATGTTTTATTTTATTCCCATTGTTATACTATAACTATAATTTTATGTATCTATGCAAGGGGTACGCCAGTTACATACACATTTCCAAGGGGTACGTGAAGCATAAAAGATTGAGAACCACTGATATATATGTTTTATTTTATTCCCATTGTTATACTATAACTATAATTTTATGTATCTATACAAGGGGTACGCCAGTTACATACACATTTCCAAGGGGTACGTGAAGCATAAAAGATTGAGAACCACTGATATATATGTTTTATTTTATTCCCATTGTTATACTATAACTATAATTTTATGTATCTATGCAAGGGGTACGCCAGTTACATACACATTTCCAAGGGGTACGTGAAGCATAAAAGATTGAGAATCACTGATATATACGTTTTATTTTATTCCCATTGTTATACTATAACTATAATTTTATGTATCTATACAAGGGGTACGCCAGTTACATACACATTTCCAAGGGGTACGTGAAGCATTAAAGATTGAGAACCACTGATATATGTTTTATTTTATTCCCATTGTTATACTATAACTATAATTTTATGTATCTATACAAGGGGTACGCCAGTTACATACACATTTCCAAGGGGTACGTGAAGCATAAAAGATTGAGAACCATTGATATATATATTTTATTCCCATTGTTATACTATAACTATAGTTTTATCTATCTATACAAGGGGTACGCCAGTTCCATACACATTTCCAGGGGGTATGTGAAGCATAAAAGGTTGAGAACCACTGATATATATATTTTATTCCCATTGTTATACTAGAACTATAGTTTTATCTATCTATACAAGGGGTACGCCAGTTACATACACATTTCCAGGGGGTACGTGAAGCATAAAAGGTTGAGAACCACTGATATATATATATTTTATTCCCATTGTTATACTATAACTATAGTTTTATCTATCTATACAAGGGGTACGCCAGTTCCATACACATTTCCAGGGGGTATGTGAAGCATAAAAGGTTGAGAACCACTGATATATATATTTTATTCCCATTGTTATACTATAACTATAGTTTTATCTATCTATACAAGGGGTATGCCAGTTACATACACATTTCCAGGGGGTATGTGAAGCATAAAAGGTTGAGAACCACTGATATATATATTTTATTCCCATTGTTATACTAGAACTATAGTTTTATCTATCTATACAAGGGGTACGCCAGTTACATACACATTTCCAGGGGGGGTACGTGAAGCATAAAAGGTTGAGAACCACTGATATATATGTTTTATTTTATTCCCATTGTTATACTATAACTATAGTTTTTTCTATCTATACAAAGGGTACGCCAGTTACATACACATTTCCAGGGGGTACGTGAAGCATAAAAGGTTGAGATCCACTGACATACATGTTTTTTATTCCCATTGTTATACTATAACTATAGTTTTATCTATCTATACAAGGGGTACGCCAGTTACATACACATTTCCAGGGGGTACGTGAAGCATAAAAGGTTGAGAACCACTGATATATATATTTTATTCCCATTGTTATACTATAACTATAGTTTTATCTATCTATACAAGGGGTACGCCAGTTACATACACATTTCCAGGGGGTATGTGAAGCATAAAAGGTTGAGAACCACTGATATATATGTTTTATTTTATTCCCATTGTTATACTATAACTGTAGTTTTATCTATCTATACAAGGGGTACGCCAGTTACATACACATTTCCAGGGGGTACGTGAAGCATAAAAGGTTGAGAACCACTGACATACATGTTTTATTTTATTCCCATTGTTATACTATAACTATAGTTTTATCTATCTATACAAGGGGTACGCCAGTTACATACACATTTCCAGGGGGTACGTGAAGCATAAAAGGTTGAGATCCACTGATATATATGTTTTATTTTATTCCCATTGTTATACTATAACTATAGTTTTATCTATCTATACAAGGGGTACGCCAGTTACATACACATTTCCAGGGGGTACGTGAAACATAAAAGGTTGAGAACCACTGATATATATGTTTTATTTTATTCCCATTGTTATACTATAACTATAGTTTTATCTATCTATACAAGGGGTAGAACCACTGGCCTACGCTAACCGATTTCGTTTTTGCTCGTTTGAATTCCCTTTTCGAAAAAAAAAAATTTATATTATTACTGTCAAATATTCCTAATTCCACACCTCTTTAAATACTACTCGCGATCTGCAGTGCCATGATCGATTGCCAGCAGTGCCAGCGTTGAGATTGATATCCGCTAAACCGTCTCTCTTCCATCATCGGTGAGAAAGGGAACATCGATGGGGCTGGGAAAGGGGCCGTCCTTCCGATGGGATATTATACCGTGTACATGAGCGCCACAATCCTATTTACGTTAAAGAACACATTGAATGGCTTTGACGAGAGACTGCCAGCGAGCTCCTAACAGCTGTTAAATGGATCCCATTCCCCGTCCTTCTCTGATCCCACGGGATACTTGTGACCTGGAGGGACGGGGATGGCTCAGTCGGTAGAGTGCCAGACTTGTAATCTGCAGTTCGCAGGTTCGAGTCCCAGCTGGGTGAGCGTTGAGATTTATCTCCGCAAAACTCTCCGCCCTGCCCACGTTCAGTAGCGGGCACCGATGGACTTGGAAAGGCCGCCGTCCTTCGGATGCGACATTATGCCATGGACCCATGTGCGAGATGCTTTAGATTAGGAGTCTGGCGCGCTACCGACTGAGCCACCCCCGCCCCTAATGTGAGAGTGTGTTGATGTGCTTCAGTTTGTCATTTTGTGGGACTTCCTTCGAGAATGCTAGTTATTTAAGCCCTCAAGAAGGAATTATAACCACTCCCTTCAATATAATAAATCAAATCTGATAATAAATCTAATACAGAAAGAAGAGTTGGGTTGTTTTATCTCTGAGAGGTAATTTTTTTGCCTACAACGGGCTAAATGGCCAGGTCACAAGGACCCCGAAGGCTCAGAGAAGATTGGGGGAAGGGAGCCCACTGGACAGCTGTTAGGAGACAGATGTTAACCTCCCGTCAAGGCCGTCCAGCCTGTTCTTTAACGTGCACAGCATATTGGCTCTCCAACACACAAAGACACGGTTTAGCCTCCTATCCGACGAACGGCGGCCTTTCCTGGCCCATCGATGTCCCCTACTGACCCAGAGCAGAGGGTGGGGGGGGGAGTGTTTAGCTGTGAAAAATTTCAACGCTGACCCAGCTAGAACTCGAACTTGTGAACTGCGTTGGGTTGGTTTGTTTTATCTCTGAGCGGCACTTTTTTGCACACCATGGGCTAAATAGCCAGGTCACATGGACCCCCTAGGACTCAGAGAAGGTTGCGGGAGGGGACCACTGGAACAGCTGTTAGGCGACAGATGGTAGCCTCCCGTCAAGGCCATCCACCACAGGTTCTTTAACGTGCACTGGGTATGGCTCTCCCGCACACGGGACATCGACTTAACGTCCCATGGTCAGTAATAACATGGTCTTAACGTCCCACGGTCAGTAGGGAACACCGATGGGCTTGGAAAAGCCGCCGGCGGCTTTTCCAAGCCCATCGGTGTTCCCTACTGACCGTGAGCAGGGCGGGGAATTTTGCGGAGATAAATCTCAACGCTGACCCAGCTGGGACTCGAACCTGGGAACTACAGATTACGAGCCTGGCGCGCTACCGACTGAGCCACCCGCGCCCCCTTGTGAACTGCAGATTTACGAACCTGCCCCCTCCGCACCCCCATAACTGGGAGAAGACTAACCTTGTTAATACGGCCTATTTTTCAACAAGATGATCCTTAATTACTTTTGAAATGACATTAATTTTAGGCAAAGAAATCATGCCGTCCCGTGGTCGAGTCATCGTGCTTGACTACAATTCATAACGACCTAGCTTGGATTGTTTTACCTCTGAGCGGCAATTTTTTGCACACCATGGGCTAAATGGCCAGGTCACGTGGACCCCGAAGAGTCAGAGAAGGTTGGGGGAGGAGACCCACTGGAAGAGCTGTTGGGAGACAGATGGTAGCCTCCCGTCAAGGCCATTCAGCGTGTTCTTTAACGTCATCCTGTCAATCTGAAATCTTTACATACCACAGGGTATGGCTATCCCGCACATGGAGCCACGGCTTAACGTCCCATCCGACGGACGGTGGCCTTTCCAAGATGATCGGCGTCCCCTACTGACCGTGGGCAGGGTGGAGAGTTTTGTGGAGATAAATCTCAACGTTGACTCAGTTGGGACTCGAACCTGGGAACTGCACATTAGCGAACCCTTATGATTGGTAATTAAGGTGCCAATCATAAGAAGCACGGGGCGGGGGTCGCTCAGTCGGTAGCGCGCCAGGCTCGTAATCTGTAGTTCCCAGGTTCGAGTCCCAGCTGGGTCAGCGTTGAGATTTATCTCCGCAAAATTCCCCACCCTGCCCACGGTCAGTAGGGGACACCGATGGGCTTGGAAAGGCCGCCGTCCGTCGGATGGGACGTTAAGCCGTGGCCCCGTGTGCGGGAGAGCCATACCCTGTGCACGTTAAAGAACACGCTGGATGGCCTTGACGTGAGGCTACCATCTGTCTCCCAACAGCTGTTCCAGTGGGTCCCCTCCCCCAACCTTCTCTGAGCCTTCGGGGTCCATGTGACCTGGAAATTTAGCCCATGGTGTGCAAAAAAGTGCCGCTCAGAGGTAAAACAACCCAACGTTAAAGAACACGCTGGATGGCCTTGACGGGAGGCTACCATCTGTCTCCCAACAGCTGTTCCAGTGGGTCCCCTCCCCCAACCTTCTCTGAGCCTTCGGGGTCCATGTGACCTGGCCATTTAGCCCATGGTGTGCAAAAAAGTGCCGCTCAGAGGTAAAACAACCCAACGTTAAAGAACACGCTGGATGGCCTTGACGGGAGGCTACCATCTGTCTCCCAACAGCTGTTCCAGTGGGTCCCCTCCCCCAACCTTCTCTGAGCCTTCGGGGTCCATGTGACTTGGCCATTTAGCCCATGGTGTGCAAAAAAGTGCCGCTCAGAGGTAAAACAACCCAACGTTAAAGAACACACTGGATGGCCTTGACGGGAGGCTACCATCTGTCTCCCAACAGCTGTTCCAGTGGGTCCCCTCCCCCCAACATTCTCTGAGTCTTCGGGGTCCATGTGACTTGGCCATTTAGCCCATGGTGTGCAAAAAAGTGCCGCTCAGAGGTAAAACAACCCAACGTTAAAGAACACACTGGATGGCCTTGACGGGAGGCTACCATCTGTCTCCCAACAGCTGTTCCAGTGGGTCCCCTCCCCCAACCTTCTCTGAGCCTTCGGGGTCCATGTGACTTGGCCATTTAGCCCATGGTGTGCAAAAAAGTGTCGCTCAGAGGTAAAACAACCCAACGTTAAAGAACACGCTGGATGGCCTTGACGGGAGGCTACCATCTGTCTCCCAACAGCTGTTCCAGTGGGTCTCCTCCCCCAACCTTCTCTGAGCCTTCGGGGTCCATGTGACTTGGCCATTTAGCCCATGGTGTGCAAAAAAGTGTCGCTCAGAGGTAAAACAACCCAACGTTAAAGAACACGCTGGATGGCCTTGACGGGAGGCTACCATCTGTCTCCCAACAGCTGTTCCAGTGGGTCCCCTGCCCCAACCTTCTCTGAGCCTTCGGGGTCCATGTGACTTGGCCATTTAGCCCATGGTGTGCAAAAAAGTGTCGCTCAGAGGTAAAACAACCCAACGTTAAAGAACACGCTGGATGGCCTTGACGGGAGGCTACCATCTGTCTCCCAACAGCTGTTCCAGTGGGTCCCCTGCCCCAACCTTCTCTGAGCCTTCGGGGTCCATGTGACTTGGCCATTTAGCCCATGGTGTGCAAAAAAGTGTCGCTCAGAGGTAAAACAACCCAACGTTAAAGAACACGCTGGATGGCCTTGACGGGAGGCTACCATCTGTCTCCCAACAGCTGTTCCAGTGGGTCCCCTGCCCCAACCTTCTCTGAGCCTTCGGGGTCCATGTGACTTGGCCATTTAGCCCATGGTGTGCAAAAAAGTGTCGCTCAGAGGTAAAACAACCCAACGTTAAAGAACACGCTGGATGGCCTTGACGGGAGGCTACCATCTGTCTCCCAACAGCTGTTCCAGTGGGTCCCCTGCCCCAACCTTCTCTGAGCCTTCGGGGTCCATGTGACTTGGCCATTTAGCCCATGGTGTGCAAAAAAGTGCCGCTCAGAGGTAAAACAACCCAACCCATAAGAAGCTATAATCATAAGTTCGATCCCCGGGTAAGACTTCGATGTTCGTGTTGTCTTTCTGTTCTCTCCGTGTGACAAAATATCTCGTCTACAAGCTACGGCTAACAGAAAAATGGCACATAAACAAGAAAGCGAAACATGACGAAACGCATTCAAAGAACCTATGAGAAGACAAGACTAAGAAGACCAATCAAAGATCAGCAATATGAGAGGCGAACAACATGAATTTGCCAGCTCCTCCGAGAGTGTCTTACTCAATGCCAGTCTCCGTCACACAAGCAACGGAAGAAGACGTAAGATACAATGAAGCAGGTATGGTACAACAGCTTTTAACGTTAATGAAAATTTAAGTAATTCACTAAAGATTAGTGTTTTAATATATGGTGTGATAGACACTTCGGGAAATCTTTACATCAAGGGCTTTGATGTAAAGATTTCAGCAGCGATTAGAAAAAACACCGTGTGGCCGAAATGGTCGAAAGGAAATTGACAGGATGATTAGTCGGAAAAAGACGCAACGAAATGGAGGGTTGGGTTGTTTTACCTCTGAGCGGCACTTTTTTGCACACCATGGGCTAAATGGCCAGGTCACAAGGACCCCGAAAGCTCAGAGAAGGTTGGGGGAGGGGACCCACTGGAACAGCTGTTGGGAGACAGATGGTAGTCTCCCGTCAAGGCCATCAAGCGCGTTCTTTAACGTGCTCAGGGTATGTCTCTCACGCACAAGAGACCACGGCTTAACGTCCCATCCGACGGACGGCGGCCTTTCCAAGCCCATCGGTGTCCCCTACTGACCGTAGGCAGGGCGGGGAGTTATGCGGAGATAAATCTCAACGCTGACCCAGCTGGGACTCGAACCTGGGAACTGGAGATTACGAGCCTGGCGCGCTACCGACTGAGCCACCCCCGCCCCTACGAAATGGAGGACTCGTTAGATTTAATGTTTATATATTTGTAATTCCGGACAATGCGTTGGCAAATTACAGTTATACAGTGAATATTCAGAAATACTAAGTAACAGCCGTGAATTTTATTAGGATTTTATAATAAACTTTATTCTTTCTTATTTTTATTAGTTATAAAAGAATTGTTTGGAGTAGATGACCCGCGAAGTATATTGCATTCAGTTGTTTTACCTCAGAGCGGCACTTTTTTTTTACACACAATGGGTTAAATGGCTAGGTCACAAGGACCCCAAGGACTCAGAGAAGAGACTCACTAGATAGCTGTTAGGAAACAGATGGCAGCCTCCCGTCAAGGCCATCCAGCCTGTTCTTAAACGTGCACAGGGGTGATGGACTGGAACCAGGGAACTGCAGATTACGAGCCTGGCACGCTACCGACTGGACCACTCAACTGGGACTCGAACCAGGGAACTGCAGATTACGAGCCTGGCACGCTACCGACTGGGCCACCCAACTGGGACTCGAACCATGGAACTGCAGATTACGAGCCTGGACGCTACCGACTGGGCCACCCAACTGGGACTCGAATCAGGGAACTGCAGATTACGAGCCTGGCACGCTACCGACTGAGCCACCCCCGCCTTCGCGGATATCAAACAGCTTTGAATCTCTATGTAATAAACAATTATAGAAATTTAAGTTCAGGTGTGTTTCACATTATCATTTCTTTCCAAAGAACTGCTAATTCGAAAAAAAAAATCGAACTTTCATAACAGGGTATTTAAGAATGGTAAAAATGAAATCACTAGATATCACGAAACGCCGAATCTGACTTTTCGTTCACATAACATTGGAAGTATCATATCTATATTCCTACTTTTCTTTCATATTTTAACTCCACAAAGAACACAAGTAAACTCATTACATATTTCATTATCCTACCAAAATATTAGAGAATTTTTATCTTATGTCAATGTGAATCTAACTTCGAAGCTCTATAACTTCTAAGATATTCATTTAATCATAAAATGTGACTGAAGATAAATCAAAGATCATAATCAAATCTATTTAAATCTCGATTTTCAACTAGTTCAGTATTTATAAAGTTATGGAAGCTGGAATATTTAACAATAACTTGTTTCATAAAGAATTATTCAAAATTGTCTAATATTTAAACATCATTACTCAAACTTTTCAAAATGTACATTTATTTTACGAAATGGTTTGAAAACAATAAATTCTCATGGTGCGTTATTGTTAAATATTCCAGCTTCCATAACTCTTTAAATATTGAACGAATATTGTTAAAAATCGAGATTTAAATAGATTGGATTATGATCTTTAATTCATCTTAAGTCACAATTTTCCATTAAATGCGTATTTTAGAAGTTATAGAACTTCGAAGTTAGATTCCCATTCACAAAGCATGGAAGATGATTTATCGTTAAATATTTCATATTTCATAATTCTTTAAATACTAAACGAATACTGTTGAAAATCGAGATTTAAATAGATTGGATTATGATCTTTAAATTATCTTCAGTCACAATTTTCCATTAAATGCATATTTTAGAAGTTATAGAGCTTCAAATTTAGATTCCCATTCACATAACATGGAAGATAATTTATCGTTAAATATTTCATATTTCATCTCTTTAAATACTGAACGAATACTGTTGAAAATCGAGATTTAAATAGATTGGATTATGATCTTTAATTCATCTTAAGTCACAATTTTCCATAAATGCGTATTTTAGAAGTTATAGAACTTCGAAGTTAGATTCCCATTCACAAAGCATGGAAGATGATTTATCGTTAAATATTTCATATTTCATAATTCTTTAAATACTAAACGAATACTGTTGAAAATCGAGATTTAAATAGATTGGATTATGATCTTTAAATTATCTCCAGTCACAATTTTCCATTAAATGCATATTTTAGAAGTTATAGAGCTTCAAATTTAGATTCCCATTCACATAACATGGAAGATAATTTATCGTTAAATATTTCATATTTCATCTCTTTAAATACTGAACGAATACTGTTGAAAATCGAGATTTAAATAGATTGGATTATGATCTTTAATTCATCTTAAGTCACAATTTTCCATTAAATGCGTATTTTAGAAGTTATAGAGCTTCAAATTTAGATTCCCATTCACATAACATGGAAGATATATCGCTAAATATTTCATATTTCATAACTCTTTAAATACTGAACGAATACTGTTGAAAATCGAGATTTAAATAGATTGGATTATGATCTTTAATTTATCTTTAGTAACATCTTTCCATTAAATGCATATTTTAGAAGTTATAGAGCTTCGATATTAGAGAATTTCCATGTTATATCAATGAGAGAATCGAATATTTCGGTAGATCAGTGTGCATCACTACTTTCGACTGCCACAGAAGCTTTCTTAATAACGTCAGTTATTGACCTACCAGAAAGGGTGAAGAACGGTGGGCGACCCAGCCAAGTGCCATAATTACTGAGAGCGGATGATGCGGAGTAAGCCGCTGGAAACGACCCTCCAGAATGCTGAGCTTCCGTCTGATGCTGCAGGTGTGCAGCTGCAGAGTCCATTCCCAAGGTGGGAGTCAGATAACTGAGGGTCAATGAGCCTAGAGAAGAGTGTGGTTGACCTATGACCCCTGCCCCCGTAGGAGGAGGGTAGAGAGGTCCCGGCAGGCCTGGATGGAAGGTGACGGGGGTGGGGCGGACACAGCCGGCGATGACGGGAGGTCGCGGAGGAGAGAAGATGTAATGTCGCGAGTCTCCGGCTTCGTCCTTCCGTGCGGCGCGGGCAGCTGCCCGGAGCAACACGGCGGAGGTTGGCAAAGCTGTCATGTGCGCACGAGCTCCCGTGCTGCCGGACAGGATGTCGTCGATGGAGAATTTGTTGGATGGAGGTGGAGGGGTCGGTGAAGTCACTTCCGGATCACGGCAGCTTGGGGTCAGGTCTTCATCGTGTTCTTTGGCCTCCATGGCAAAGAAAATCCTGTAATGGAGGAGCGGAAGCGAATTAATTCATTATAAACAAAACCTACTCATGAATTTTAGTTGTTATTAAACTCACTTATTGAATATTATAAACGAAAATTTTTCAATAAACACAGAGATATATCATCCTATGCCAGAAATTTAGCGAGCTATTGAGTATATTATTCTGAGTTGAAATAGGTTGGATTGTCTTATTTCTGAGCGGCACTTTTTTGGCACACGAAATGGGATCAAAAGCTAGGTCACAAAGACCCCAAGTGTTCAGAGAAGTCTGCGAGAAATTCATATTCACTGGACAGATGTTAGGAGACAGAAGGAAGCCTTATCTTGCACAGGGTATGACGCTCCTGCATAAGGAGCCACGGCTTAACGTCCTATCCGATGGACGGCGGCCATTCTAGGCCCATCTGTGTCCCTTTTCTCCCAGAGGACAGAACTGGAGCCAGCTTTCAGGATATAATTTTTCCCCTGTTTCAGCTTTCTTATCAAAATATTAGAGACTTTCCATTCTGTGTCAATGGGAATTTAACTTCAAAGCTCTATAATTTTAAACTATACTTTTAATGGAAAAAATGTGGCTGAAGATAAAGCTCATCAATCTATTTAGATCTCGATTTTCACAATATTCGTTCAAGTACATAAAGAGTTATGGGAGCTAGTATATTTCACAACAGGAATTTCTCATTTAGCCCTTAAAACGAAAAACTAGCGTTCACCATCCTCTTTGGGAAAAAGACAAATTGTCAGTGTAAAACTCTTGAACAATACACTCTACCACAGAAATTTCAGACTTCTAACTTAAACAAATCGTTTACAATATTCGTTTAAAGCTTTGGCATTTTGGACGATTAAGCCTTCTGGTGATGGGAATTGATACTTTTTGTAGGATTCGAAAAAGTCGAATTATAATATTTCATTAGTATCTGTCCATCTCAAAAAAAAAGAAAAAAAGAAAAAAAATCTGTTTTTTTTTTTGGAAACAAAAATGTTGTGGTTTTTGGATTGGATTGTTTTACCTCTGAGCGGCACTTTTTGCACACCATGGGCTAAATGGCCAGGTCACATGGACCCCGTAGGCTCAGAGAAGGTTGGGGACCCACTGGAACAGCTGTTGGGAGACAGATGGTAGCCTCCCGTCAAGACCATCCAGATTGTTCTTTAACGTGCACAGGGTATGGCTCTCCTACACACGGGGCCACGGCTTAATGTCCCATCCGACGGACGGCGGCCTTTCAAGCCCATCGATGTCCCCTACTGACCGTGGACAGGGCGGGGAATTTTGCGGAGATAAATCTCAACGCTGACCCAGCTGGGACTCAAACCTGGAAACTACAGATCACGAGCCTGGCGCGCTACCGACTGAGCCACCCCCGCCCCAGGTAGGGAAGTGAATTTCAGGTTTATTCTACCATGAACCTGATCTTTTCCTAAAACTAATTCACAGTGGAACTCTAACTGAAATTTAAGTTTGAATTTTCTTGTTCCTAAAAGGGCTTTTCGCAAAGCTAAATCTCAATGGCTGGAATTTTACCGGATTTTATTTCGGTTCGTTTGTCTCAGAACTGGCTTCCTCTGAAATTCATCGCAATGGCTTCTGTAGAGAGTTTGATTGGATTTGTTTTATTGCCCACTTAATGAAAATTGTTTTATCCCTGAACAACCCAGGAGCGCGAGTGACTCAGGCGGCAGCGCGGTAGGCTCGCAATCTGCAGTCTCCAGGTTCGAGTCCCACCTGGGCCAGTGTTGACATTTATCTCCGTAGAACTTCCTGCTTATTGGTCAGTAGGACACCGATAGTCTTGGAAAGGCCGCCGTCAGTCGGATGGGACGTTAACCCGTGGCCCCGTGTGTGGGGGAGCCATACCCTGTGCAACTAAAGAACACGCTGGATGGCCTTGATGGGAGGCAACCATCGTCTCCTAACATATGTTCCAGTGGATCCCCTCCCTCCAAAATCTTCTCTGAGCCCTCGGGGTCCTTGTGACCTGTATATTTAGCCCATTGTGTGCAAAAAAAGTGCCACTCAAAGGTAAAAAAGAACCTAACCTTAGCAATCCTTTTAACAAATCTGAATCTCAATGATTCTTTACTGAACTTTATACAAATTGCTTTGTCTCTGAGCTGACTCCTATTCAAAATATAATTTTAATCATCCCTGGCCAAATGCTGTAGTTAGCGCGCTTGGCTACTGATCAAAGGGATCTGGGTTCGAGTCCCGCCTTCTTCCGAGATCTTTTCTATACGTATTACATTGACCAGCTCATGTCGGACCTCTGTTCAAGCAGCTGCTTGAGGGGCAATTTATTTTCTTACTTTGTATTGCTACTTCAGTTGGTTTCGTTTTACCCCTGGCTGTTGGGTTTAGTGTACAAGGCGAAAACCAACCAGGAAACAAATATTTCAAAGTTCACAGAAGCTCTGAGGAAAGGAATCATCATCATCCTCAAGCAGCCATGGGCTACGGAGGTCCAAGAGGAAAGGAATGCAGTATGAAAAGTAGAGATACAGAATTACCCGCAGACATAGAATTCAAGAAATGTGTTTTGCTGAAAACAATTGAGTTCCTCCGTGAGTGAAACTCGAACCCGCATCTACTGATTACCTGTCAGTTCTATTATAATATTCTGTTATGATGAACAAATGTAACATAATTGACTGATTACATGTACAGTCTCTCAAAAAGGTATCCGAACACTATGGTTGATTACAGAATTCAGAAAAAATATCTGGCAACGATTTTTTTTTTAGAAATTAGTGATCTGGCAACCTCCGTGTCACGTGACAGATTCGTGTCAGATCTGGCAACCTTCGTGTCACGTGACACGAAGGTTGCCAGATCACTAATTTGTAAAAAAAATCGTTGCCAGATATTTTTTTCTGAATTCTGTAATCAACCGTAGTAGTTCTGTAATCAACCGTAACACTACGGTTGATTACAGAATTCAGCGTGTGCAGAAATCAGCGTGTGCAGATTATCACGGAAATATTGAGCGTGTGCAGTTGCTGCACACGCTCAATATTTCCGTGATAATCTGCACACGCTCAATATTTCCGTGAATATACACGCTCCAGATATTTTTCCTGAATTCTGTAATCACGTGACACGAAGGTTGCCAGATCACTAATTTCTAAAAAAAAATCGTTGCCAGATATTTTTTTCTGAATTCTGTAATCAACAATAGTGTTCGGATACTTTTTTGAGCGACTGTACAACAGTACAGGTTGGTGGCGGCGGTGTGATCGAATGAGGGAATGCTTTCCTGACACACATTAGGCCCCCTGATGCCCATCAAAGATCATCTGAATGCCATGGCGTATTTGAGGATCGTGGCTGACTAAGTTCATCTTAGCTGCAGCTTAGCCTCACTCGGCTAGACACCCTCACCTCGGCAATGGTGACTCGGCAATGCACCTGTTCACAAGGCACGTAACCTTCACCGGATGATTCCAGGAACATGCCGACGAGTTTTCTTTGCTTCATTGGCCTCCACAGTCCCAGATCTAAACCCCTTCGAGCATCTTTGGGATGAGGTGATTAAGGGATGTTCTCAGCGAGAGAACTGTGCCATTGTTCAATTTGCAGCAACTGCGCGTCACAATCATTTCCACATGATGCAACATTCCTGCAGAACGCATCCAGCATCTTCTGTGGCCATGTCCGACAAATTCGGGTTGTTCCGAAGGCCACAGGAGACGCAACACGCTACCAGGTAGGCTACCTAATAAACTGGCATCTTAATGTATATCAAGTTAAAAAACAAAATATTTTTATACGTTTTTACACAACTGAAATTAAGAAACATCAATGCTTGACCCAGATCCCTTTTTGGGGCGGGGGTGGCTCAGTCGGTAGCGCGCCAGGCTCGTAATCTGTAGTTCCCAGGTTCGAGTCCCAGCTGGGTCAGCGTTGAGATTTATCTCCGCAAAAATTCCCCGCCCTGCCCACGGTCAGTAGGGGACACCGATGGGCTTGGAAAGGCCGCCGTCCGTCGGATGGGACGTTAAGCCGTGGCCCCGTGTGCGGGAGAGCCATACCCTGTGCACGTTAAAGAACACGCTGGATGGCCTTGACGGGAGGCTACCATCTGTATCCCAACAGCTATTCCAGTGGGTCCCCTCCCCCAACCTTCTCTGAGCCTTCGGGGTCCATGTGACCTGGCCATTTAGCCCATGGTGTGCAAAAAAGTGCCGCTCAGAGGTAAAACAACCCAACCCAAACCCAGATCCCTTTCATCACACATATAAAGATCCTACCACACATTACCCTACCCAGCGAAGTCAGGGTTGGGTTGTGTTGTTTTACTTCTGAGCGGCACTTTTTTGCACACCATGGGCTAAATGGCCAGGTCACATGGACCCCGAAGGCTCAGAGAATGTTGGAGGAGAGAACCCACTGGAACAGCTGTTGGGAGACAGATGGTAGCCTCCCGTCAAGGCCATCCAGCGTGTTCTTTAACGTGCACAGGGTATGGCTCTCCCGCACACGGGGCAACAGCTTAACGTCCCATCCGACGGACGGCGGCCTTTCCAAGCCCATCGGTGTCCCCTACTGACCGTGGACAGGGTGGGGAATTTTGCGGAGATAAATCTCAACGCTGACCCAGCTGGGACTCGAACCTGGGAACTACAGATTACGAGTCTGGCGCGCTACCGACTGAGCCCCCCCCCCTCCCCCCCAAAACGTCAGGAAATTTCCATATTATGTCAAGAATAAGCTAACCTCGAAACTCTAACTTCTAAACTATGCTTTAAATGGAAAAATATCAATACTGAAGATTATAATCAAATCTCTTTAAACTTGATATTTAAAGATTTACCGAAGATGGAATATTCGAAAACGTTAATGAATCATGAGAAGTTAATTAAAACTTAAATAATAATTATTATTTCAAACCATTTCATGAAATAAATGTACATTTTAAAAGTTTTCGAAAATATTATTAGGCAATTGTGAATAATTTCTGTAAACCAAGATAATTGTTAAATTTTCCAGCTTCCATAACTCTTTAAATGCCGAACGAATATCGTTGAAAAAAAAAATTGAGATTTAAATAGATTTGATTATAATCTTTCATTTATCTTCAGTCACATTTTTCTATTAAATGAATATTTTAGAAGTTATAGAGCTTCGAAGTTAGATTTCCATTGGCATAACATGGAAAGTCTAATATTTTATACTGCGGGGGTGGCTCAGTCGATAGCGCACCAGCCTCGTAATCTGTAGTTCCCAGGTTCGAGTCCCAGCTGGGTCAGCGTTGAGATTTATCTCCGTAAAAATTCCCTGCCCACGGTCAGTAGGGGACATCGATGGGCTTGGAAAGACCGCCGTCCATCGGATTGGACGTTAATCCGTGGCCCCGTGTGCGGGAGAGCCATACCCTGTGCACGTTAAAGAACATGCTGGATGGCCTTGACGGGAGGCTACCATCTGTCTCCCAACAGCTGTTCCAGTGGGTCCCCTCCCCCAACCTTCTCTGAGCCTTCGGGGTCCATGTGACCTGGCCATTTAGCCCATGGTGTGCAAAAAAGTGCCGCTCAGTGGTAAAACAACCCAACTAATATTTTAATATGGCAGTGTTATAATCATTAACCGGAATTCCCAAAAATTAAGTTTCCAAATTTCTTTACTCCAAATTCTTGGTTACTAAGCGTCATGCCGTTTACTGCTCATATGTAAAAAAGATTATCGCAAGCCAGATTAAATGACCCCGATGGCATTATGTTTTGACCCCCGTTGTCTAAATATTTTCGTTCCGACACAAGACACAATCCTATTACTTCCACCTCGTTACTATTCCCATAGCAGTGATCTACTGAGGCTACCTGAACCTCTTTCGCCATTTTATCACAGCAATTAACGTCCACACTGCTATCGAAATATCTGTATGGTGAATCCTCCAAAGAGGTTTGACAGATCATTACTATATCCTTCTATTGCCTTCGCACAGACCTCAACCCCAAGCCATTTTCGGAGAATGCTGGGAACGCCCATGGTTTCATTCGGATCATTAACACACCAGTACGACCGAGGCATTTAGGAATCTCGATTTCCATGTAATTGCAATTGTTCCTTTAAACTCAGTGTTCCGTATTCGAAACATCCTCACAGTATAATTATTCTCACCGATATCGAAATCGCTTCCTCACAACTATCTGTGGTGAAATGGGATTAAGAGAAAGGGTTTAGTAATTGAAGAGAATTTATTCCGCTTAAGCAAAGATCGGTGAAAGAATTTCTTATGATGGATTCTCAGTTCAAACACAGCAAAAAATAGCAGTCTTAATAACCTTGAGATATAAGTAAAAAAGTATTTTTGAGCCCTCCCTCATCATAGAAACCGTCAAGGTGCATTTCTCGACACTCCCTCATCCTGGAAATTCTTAAAGAGTGTTTTTGGGGCTTTACTCACACTGGAATTCGTAAAAGAGTATTTTTTTTTAAATCTTGGAAATCGTGAAGAATGTGTTTTTTTACGCTTTCAATCTTCCTGGAAATTGTAAAAGAGTATTTTCGCTCACCCTCATCCTGAAAATCGCAAAAAAAAAAAAAAGTTTTTTTTATTTTGCCTTTCCTCATTCTAGAAATCGTAAATTAATATTTTTGGCGCTTTCATCATGCGATAAATTGTAAAGGAGTATTTTTGGGCCCTCCTTTGTCCTGGAAATTGTAAAATAATATTTTTGGGCTTTTCCTCATCAAGGAAATCATAGAAGAATATTTTTGGCCCTCCTTCATCCTGAAAATCTTAAAAGAGCATTTAAGGGGCTTTCCTCGTCCAGAAAATCGTAAAGAATTCTTTTTTTTTTTTTGCGCTTTCCATCTTCTTGGAAATTGTAAAAAGAGTGTTTTGGCTTTCCGTCATCCTGGAAATCGTTAAGAAGTATTTTTGGTCCTCTCTCAGTCTCTAAATTGTAAAAGAGTAGTTTTTGACCATTCCTCATCCTGGAAATCGTAAAGAATATACTTTTTTGTCCTCCCTCATCCTGGAAATTGTAAAAGGGTATTTTGGCTTTCCCTCATCCTGGAAATCGTTAAGAAGTATATTTGGTCCTCCCTCATCCTCGAAATTGTAAAAGAGTTTTTGACCCTTCTTCATCCTGGAAATCGTAAAGAATATACTTTTTCGTTTTCCCTCATCCTAGAAATTGTAAAAGGGTATTTTGGCTTTCCCTCATCCTGGAAATCGTTAAGAAGTATTCTTGATCCTCCCTCATCCTCGAAATTGTAAAAGAGTAGTTTTCGACCCTTTCTCATCCTGGAAATGGTAAAGAATACATTTTTTCATCCTCCTTCATCCTGGAAATGGTAAAGAATACATTTTTTCATCCTCCTTCATCCTGGAAATTATAAAAGAGCATTTTCTGACTCTTCCTCATCCTTAAAATTGTAAAAATATTTTTGACCCTCTAGTGGTGAAAATAATCATAAAAGAGTATTTTTGAGCCCTCCATTATCCTGAAAATCCTTTTAAAAAAAATTGCACTTTTCATCCTGGAAATCGTAAAATAAGATATTTTGGATCTTCCCTCATCCTGGAAATCGTGAAGGAAGATCTGATTTCCAGGCCGCACAATTCTAAGAATTTGAATTTATCTTGAGTTTCGAACTAATCTAGGGGCGGGGGTGGTTCAGTCGGTAGCGCGCAGGATCGTAATCTGTAATTCCCAGGTTCGAGTCCCAGCTGGGTCAGCGTTGAGATTTATCTCCGCCAAAATTCCCCGCCCTGCCCACGGTCAGTAGGGGACACCAATGGGCTTGGAAAGGCCGCCGCCCGTCGGATGGGCCGTTAAGCCGTGGCCCCGTGTGCGGGAGAGCCATACCCTGCACGTTAAAGAACACGCTGGATGGCTTTGACGGGAGGCTACCATCTGTCTCCCAATAGCTGTTCCAGTGGGTCCCCTCCCCCAACCTTCTCTGAGCCTTCGGGGTCCATGTGACCTGGCCATTTAGTCCATGGTGTGTAAAAAAGTGCCGCTCAGAGGTAAAACAATCCAACGTTAAAGAACACGCTGGATGGCCTTGACGGGAGGCTACCATCTGTCTCCCAATAGCTGTTCCAGTGGGTCCCCTCCCCCAACCTTCTCTGAGCCTTCGGGGTCCATGTGACCTGGCCATTTAGTCCATGGTGTGTAAAAAAGTGCCGCTCAGAGGTAAAACAATCCAACGTTAAAGAACACGCTGGATGGCCTTGACGGGAGGCTACCATCTGTCTCCCAATAGCTGTTCCAGTGGGTCCCCTCCCCCAACCTTCTCTGAGCCTTCGGGGTCCATGTGACCTGGCCATTTAGTCCATGGTGTGTAAAAAAGTGCCGCTCAGAGGTAAAACAATCCAACGTTAAAGAACACGCTGGATGGCCTTGACGGGAGGCTACCATCTGTCTCCCAATAGCTGTTCCAGTGGGTCCCCTCCCCCAACCTTCTCTGAGCCTTCGTGGTCCATGTGACCTGGCCATTTAGCCCATGGTGTGCAAAAAATTGCCTCTCAGAGGTAAAACAACCCAACCTAAATTCGAACTAATCTAAAAATTATCATTCATGTACGAAACCTAAGCTTCCTCTAGAAAGAAAGGTTTGGAACCAAATTCCTCCAGACATTATTCTATCGCCTGTATTAGAGAGTTTCAGTAGAAAATTGTGAGAAGTGGATCTCTCATTTCTTCGATGTTTCAGGTTTTAAACTTAAGCAACAGTTTAATATTGTTTTATATTTTCAATACTATATTTTATATTGAATTTCGTTGCAATTACATATAATTTATATAATATTTATACATATAATACAAATAAATATATTTTATTATAGTAAATTTCCTTTTATATATGATATACATAAAGAAATCTAATTAATATAAGTAAAAAACAACCCAATTTTTCCACCAATATTACTTCGCTAGACAGTATAAGTGATAGCTGAATTAACTTTTATTATTAGAAAATTTCACTAATTTAACAAAAAAGAGTTTAGAATTTTAGTTTTGTACAACTACAATGATCCCTTCCCCCATTGACTTAGGTTGTTTTACATCTTAGCGGTACTTTTTTTTGCACACAATGAGGTAAAATGGCCAGGTCTCAAGGACCCCGAAGGCCTCGGACAAGATTGGGGGAGTGGACACACTGGATTGCTGTTGGGAGACAAATGGTAGCCTCCCATCAAAGCCATCCAGCGTTTTCTTTAAGGCCCCCGGCTTTTCGTCCCATACCGAAGGACCTAGCCCATCGGGCGGGGACTTTTGGGAAGGCAAATCTCATGGCGGGCCCAGCTGGGACTCCTAGCAGATTACGAGCCTGGCGCACTACCGACTCTGCCACTCCCATCCCTAGGTGGAAGAGGACCCAATAGACAATTGTTAGGATACAGATGGCAGCCTCCCGTGAAGACCATCCAGTGAGTTCTTAAACGTGCACAAGGCATGATCTTCTGCACAAGAAACCACGGTTTAGTGTCCTATCTCACGGACGGCGGCCTTGACTAAGGCCATTGGTGTTCCCTTTCTCACTGAAAGAAGGCGCGATTTTTGAGGAG
Organism: Ryuthela nishihirai; assembly: GCA_038380435.1. Lineage (NCBI taxonomy): Eukaryota > Metazoa > Arthropoda > Arachnida > Araneae > Heptathelidae > Ryuthela > Ryuthela nishihirai. The sequence goes on along the minus strand of JAWZYU010000087.1, from coordinate 232,641 downwards.
ATAAATCTCAACGCTTACTCGTCGTGCTCCTTTTAATTAAAATATTTATTTTTCCCTTTTCTAAAACAATGGACTTCATCACTGGTTTATAGAGAAATTAATTGAATCCTCTCTTTTAATATCTCCGCAAAAATTCCCCGCCCTGCCCACGGTCGGTAGGGGATATCGACGGGCTTGGAAAGGCCACCGTCCGTCGGATGGGACGTTAAGCCTTGGCCCCGTGTGCGGGAGAGCCATACCCTGTGCACGTTAAAGAACACACTGGATGGCCTTGACGGGAGGCTACCATCTGTCTCCCAACAGCTGTTCCAGTGGGTCCCCTCCCCCAACCTTCTCTGAGCCATCGGGGTCCATGTGACCTGGCCATTTAGCCCATGGTGTGCAAAAAAGTGCCGCTTAGAGGTAAAACAACCCAACGTTAAAGAACACGCTGGATGGCCTTGACGGGAGGCTACCATCTGTCTCCCAACAGCTGTTCCAGTGGGTCCCCTCCCCCAACCTTCTCTGAGCCATCGGGGTCCATGTGACCTGGCCATTTAGCCCATGGTGTGCAAAAAAGTGCCGCTTAGAGGTAAAACAACCAAACGTTAAAGAACACGCTGGATGGCCTTGACGGGAGGCTGCCATCTGTCTCCCAACAGCTGTTCCAGTGGGTCCCCTCCCCCAACCTTCTCTGAGCCATCGGGGTCCATGTGACCTGGCCATTTAGCCCATGGTGTGCAAAAAAGTGCCGCTCAGAGGTAAAACAACCCAACCCTCTCTTTTAAATGCATTCGTGGCAACACTCTATTTTAATGACTGCTAATGTTAAAGTTTAAGGAATTTTCAGGAATTGATCCGCTATGCACCGGTTTTAGTTGATTCCAGCAGATTCTTCTGTGCTTTTAATCTTCAGCTGAGGGAAGGAAAAATTCATGCAAACTTTGGTGCCTTCTAGCTCTTTTTTTTTTGGGGGGGGGGGGGAGTACCTAAGCGGACAACAAGCTCTATTACGTATATTACATAAACAGCAGTCTAATATAATTATAATCAATTGCAAAGCAATTTACACGAACTGTAAACGAGTTTAAAACACTTATATACGAACCATTTTGTTCTTTGAAGATTACGAGGAAAAATGATTGTTTATTTCAAGTCTGAATCGATATCATCATGCATTTTAATGCTCATTTTCAGAGAGCATTTCTTTCTACATCGAAATTGAAACGTGCTGCTCCTGTCAGCTTGCATTGAGAAGACAGTAATCCAAAAAAATTGGTATTTTTAAGGCAATTTTTTTTGCTTATTTCCATAAAAAAATCCTTTCAGCTGTAGCGTTGGAGTCCAAACAAATCACATTACCAAGGAGCGCAAAGGTGGATCACATTATTCGATCGCAAGCGACTGTATCAGTTTAGAATTGTTCCTGCACGTGCTCCAGTTTTCAGTTTCATCTACGAGTGTTGCGTGACATTCATTTCAGGTACTTTTTAGTTTGAATTTGCTTTAGCACATTCATAAGTTATTTCTCCATGAAAAAAACTCCTTACCCCCCCCCCCCTGACGATTGAATGAAAAATATACAAATTGATAAATTTAAAAACTTATTTTCCTACGTGTGCCTAAAAAAATTAAAGCGAAACATGTTGCCAATGATGAACTCGTTTGCTTAATTTTTAGTAATTTTAAAGGAAGAAAATGTGCTAGCAATTTTTTTTTCAATGGGTTGGGTTGGGGTTGGATTGTTTTACCTCTGAACGGCACTTTTTTGCATACCATGGGCTAAATGGCCAGGTCACAAGGACCCCGAAGACTCAGAGAAGGTTGGGAGAGGGTACCCACTGGAACGGCTGTTGGGAGACAGATGGTAGCCTCCCGTCAAGGCCATCCAACGTGTTCTTTAAGGTGCACAGGGTATGTCTCTCCCGCATAGGGTCACGGCTGAACGTCCCATCCGACGGACGGCGGCCTTTTCAAGCCCATCGGTGCTGAGTTTTGATGAAGAAATTATATTTTGCTGTATGAAACGTATAATTTTTCTTCTGATTTCAGAATATACACATATATTTTGTGACCAAGGGAGTAGTCCAATAGTTCGTTGAGTGATGAAAGCGAAAGGTAAAATTTTTGAACGCAGGTCAACCATTTTATGTGGCTGTGCTTCCTCTCATTGCATGCTGTGTTGTAGAGGTACTAATGAAATATTACCACAATATTTAGATTTTCTCAATCATCCATTAGTTCAGATTTCAAGGTTAGAGGGGTCTCAAGGTTAGTCAAGGTTAGAGGGGGTTAAGGAAGAAAATAAAAATAAAAAAAGCATCTCATATTCGTCAAAGGTCATATGTTATTATTCCACTAGTTTTTATCTCCTTTTAACAAAGAATGCCTTTCTTTCCGAAACAAGCAGAGTAAAAAATTATCTTTTGCACAATAATTGTATGTCTCTAGGAGACGATTCCCTAATTACGGTCTCTAAAAACGTCACTCCCAAGCGATCAATTAGGCTGTTCGTAGCAGAAATCGAACAGTTAGTTGAGGAATCAAATTCTAATTGATATAATTTATTCCTTAATGTTGAAATCTCGGCTAGGTTTGCAATTCTACACGTTCCTTTCCTCCGTGTTGTTGTTGGGGAAAGTCAGAGAGATAGTAACAAGATAGCTCTGGTGAAAACCAAGATGCTCTATGGCAACACCGATGAACAGGGATTGTCAACGCGCCGACGCGAAAAACGATGACACCACAACGCCGCTCACGAAAGAGAGACGACAAAACAAAACTGTATATTTTATCGAAAGTTAAAAAAGCTTTACGGTTCGAGCCCAAGCCCTGTTTTGCTCACAGTGAGTTCATTTATATTTACAATTTTGTTTTTAATTACGAGGGGGGGGGGGAAACGAGTAGAAGTGAAATAAATGATTTCTTTTGATTTTGATTTGTCCCGTGGCCGAGTGGTTAGCGCACTTGGCTACTGATCTAAAGGGACCTGGGTTCGAGTCCTGGGTAAGGCATGGATGTATGTGTCGTTTTTCTGCTGAGGTCCTGCCATCCTCTCAGAATATTCTACTATGGCATATAAACTGACAGGCTCCTGTCAGCTCTGACAAGATGCTCTATGGCAACACCGATGAACAGGGATTGTCAACGCGCCGACGCAAAAAACGATGACACCACAACGCCGCTCACGAAAGAGAGACGACAAAACTGTATATTTTATCGAAAGTTAAAAAAGCCTTACGGTTCGAGCCCAAGCCCTGTTTTGCTCACAGTGAGTTCATTTATATTTACAATTTTGTTTTTAATTACGGGGGGAAAAAACGGGTAGAAGTGAAATAAATGATTTCTTTCGATTTTGATTTGTCCCGTGGCAGAGTGGTTAGCGCGCTTGGCTACTGATCTACGGGACCTGGGTTCGAGTCCCGGATAAGGCATGGGTGTATGTGTTGTTTTTCTGCTGAGGTCCTGCCATCCTCTCAGAATATTCTATTATGTCATATAAAGTGACAGGCTCCTGTCAGAACTCTGTGGCAAGCAGCTGTTTGAGGGGGTATTTATTTTTTTTTTAATTTTTTTGAATCACTTAATTGAGGGGGTACTTATTTTTTATTTTTTATTTTTGAATCACTTAATCAGTCTTTAGTAATTAAAATCAATAAATATTTCTCGATCTTTGATTATTTTTGTCGGTGTTCTATTTTTCATTAAAGGAGCACGTTTGACATTTATAACAATGGCGAAAGTTCCATGGAAACAATGCCACCATTAAAAAAATCCTTATGAAAAAAATATATTAAAAATATTTAAAAAATATCTGTCTTCTTGTGCGCTCTCTAAAAAATAGAAAATAAAACTAAAGCATATCGATATGAATAATCGATAAGCATATCGATTTAGATACTCAATAAGATTTCTAGCGCGATATGAAAATCGCGCTAGAAATCTTATTGAGTATCTAAATCGGAATATAAATATCTTTGAAGTGAATATGAATTCGGTGACAGATAACACCACCGATGTGTTTTAAGTTTATTTTCGAATTTTTTGGGCGCATGAAGGAAGATAGGTTTTTTTTTCATTTATTTTTCTTTGTCACTAAGACACTTAGTTTCAGAAACTTTCATGAGATGCAAACGAACAGGAAAAAAGTAAACTCTGTAACATCGATCACATTTTCCCTCCCCATTTCTTTGGAATCGCGTATGAGGCAGCCCTTGACATTGGAGACCTTACAGTCGCACGAAAAAATATCCGAACACTACGGTTGATTACAGAATTCAGAAAAAATATCTGGCAACGATTTTTTTTTTTAGAAATTAGTGATCTGATATATATGTTTTATTTTATTCCCATTGTTATACTATAAATATAGTTTTATCTATCTATACAAGGGGTACGCCAGTTATATACACATTTCCAGGGGGTACGTGAAGCATAAAAGGTTGAGAACCAGTGATATATATGTTTTATTTTATTCCCATTGTTATACTATAACTACAGTTTTATCTATCTATACAAGGGGTACGCCAGTTATATACACATTTCCAGGGGGTACGTGAAGCATAAAAGGTTGAGAACCAGTGATATATATGTTTTATTTTATTCCCATTGTTATACTATAACTACAGTTTTATCTATCTATACAAGGGGTACGCCAGTTATATACACATTTCCAGGGGGTACGTGAAGCATAAAAGGTTGAGAACCACTGATATATATGTTTTATTTTATTCCCATTGTTATACTATAACTATAGTTTTATCTATCTATACAAGGGGTACGCCAGTTATATACACATTTCCAGGGGGTACGTGAAGCATAAAAGGTTGAGAACCAGTGATATATATGTTTTATTTTATTCCCATTGTTATACTATAACTACAGTTTTATCTATCTATACAAGGGGTACGCCAGTTATATACACATTTCCAGGGGGTACGTGAAGCATAAAAGGTTGAGAACCACTGATATATATGTTTTATTTTATTCCCATTGTTATACTATAAATATAGTTTTATCTATCTATACAAGGGGTACGCCAGTTATATACACATTTCCAGGGAGTACGTGAAGCATAAAAGGTTGAGAACCAGTGATATATATGTTTTATTTTATTCCCATTGTTATACTATAACTACAGTTTTATCTATCTATACAAGGGGTACGCCAGTTATATACACATTTCCAGGGGGTACGTGAAGCATAAAATGTTGAGAACCACTAATATATATGTTTTATTTTATTCCCATTGTTATACTATAACTATAGTTTTATCTATCTATACAAGGGGTACGCCAGTTACATACACATTTCCAGGGGGTACGTGAAGCGTAAAAGGTTGAGAACAACTGATATATATGTTTTATTTTATTCCCATTGTTATACTATAATTACAGTTTTATCTACCTATACAATAGGTACTCCAGTTACATACATATTCCAGGAGGGTACGTGAAGCATAAAAGTTTCAGAAACACTGATATATATGTTTTATTCCGATTGATATACTATAACTATTGTTTTACCTATCTATACAAGAGTTACGCCAGTTACATACACATTTCCAGGGGGGTTCGTGAAGCATAAAAGTTTGAGAACCATTGATATATATGTTTTATTTTATTCCCATTGTTATACTATAACTATAGTTTTATCTAACTATACAAGGGGTACGCCAGTTGCATAAACATTTCCAGGGGGTACGTGAAGCATAAAAGGTTGAGAACCACTGATATATATGTTTTATTTTATTCCCATTGTTATACTATAACTATAGTTTTATCTATCTATACAAGGGGTACGTCAGTTACATACACATTTCCAGGTGGTATGTGAAGCATAAAATTTTGAGAACCAGTGATATATATGTTTTATTTTATTCCCATTGTTATACCATAACTATAGTTTTATCTATCTATACAAGGGGTACCCCAGTTACATACACATTTCCAGTGGGTACGTGAAGCATAAAAGGTTGAGAACCACTGATATATATGTTTTATTTTATTCCCATTGTTATACTATAACTATAGTTTTATCTATCTATACAAGGGGTACGCCAGTTACATACACATTTCCAGGGGGTATGTGAAGCATAAAATTTTGAGAACCAGTGATATATATGCTTTATTTTATTCCCATTCTTATACCATTACTATAGTTTATCTACCTATACAAGGGGCACGCCAGTTACATACACATTTCCAGAGGGTTCGTGAAGCATAAAAGTTTGAGAAACACTGATATATATGTTTTATTCCGATTGATATACTATAACTATTGTTTTATCTATCTATACAAGAGTTACGCCAGTTACATACACATTTCCAGGGGGGTTCGTGAAGCATAAAAGTTTGAGAACCACTGATATATATGCTTTATTTTATTCCCATTCTTATACTATAACTATGGTTTTATCTATCTATTCAAGGGGTACGCCAGTTACATACACATTTCCAGGGGGTTCGTGAAGCATAAAAGTTTGAGAACCACTGATATATATGTTTTATTTTATTCCCATTGTTATACTAAAACTATAGTTTTATCTACCTATACAAGGGGTACGACAGTTATATATACACATTTCCAAGGGGGTACGTGAAGCATAAAAGTTTGAGAACCATTGATATATATGTTTTATTTTATTCCCATTGTTATACTATAACTATAGTTTTATCTATCTATACAAGGGGTACGCCAGTTACATACACATTTCCAGGGGGTACGTGAATGATAAAAGGTTGAGAACCACTGATATATATGTTTTATTTTATTCCCATTGTTATACTATAACTATAGTTTTATCTAACTATACAAGGGGTACGCCAGTTGCATAAACATTTCCAGGGGGTATGTGAAGCATAAAAGTTTGAGAAACACTGATATATATGTTATATTTTATTCCCATTGTTATACTATAACTATAGTTTTATCTACCTATACAAGGGGTACGCCAGTTACATACACATTTCCAGGGGGTACGTGAAGCATAAAAGGTTGAGAACCACTGATATATATGTTTTATTTTATTCCCATTGTTATACTATAACTATAGTTTTATCTATCTATACAAGGGGTACGCCAGTTACATACACATTTCCAGGGGGTACGTGAAGCATAAAAGGTTGAGAACCACTGATATATATGTTTTATTTTATTCCCATTGTTATACTATAACTACAGTTTTATCTATCTATACAAGGGGTACGCCAGTTATATACACATTTCCAGGGGGTACGTGAAGCATAAAATGTTGAGAACCACTAATATATATGTTTTATTTTATTCCCATTGTTATACTATAACTATAGTTTTATCTATCTATACAAGGGGTACGCCAGTTACATACACATTTCCAGGGGGTACGTGAAGCATAAAAGGTTGAGAACAACTGATATATATGTTTTATTTTATTCCCATTGTTATACTATAATTACAGTTTTATCTACCTATACAATAGGTACTCCAGTTACATACATATTCCAGGAGGGTACGTGAAGCATAAAAGTTTCAGAAACACTGATATATATGTTTTATTCCGATTGATATACTATAACTATTGTTTTACCTATCTATACAAGAGTTACGCCAGTTACATACACATTTCCAGGGGGGTTCGTGAAGCATAAAAGTTTGAGAACCATTGATATATATGTTTTATTTTATTCCCATTGTTATACTATAACTATAGTTTTATCTAACTATACAAGGGGTACGCCAGTTGCATAAACATTTCCAGGGGGTACGTGAAGCATAAAAGGTTGAGAACCACTGATATATATGTTTTATTTTATTCCCATTGTTATACTATAACTATAGTTTTATCTATCTATACAAGGGGTACGTCAGTTACATACACATTTCCAGGTGGTATGTGAAGCATAAAATTTTGAGAACCAGTGATATATATGTTTTATTTTATTCCCATTGTTATACCATAACTATAGTTTTATCTATCTATACAAGGGGTACGCCAGTTGCATAAACATTTCCAGTGGGTACGTGAAGCATAAAAGGTTGAGAACCACTGATATATATGTTTTATTTTATTCCCATTGTTATACTATAACTATAGTTTTATCTATCTATACAAGGGGTACGCCAGTTACATACACATTTCCAGGGGATATGTGAAGCATAAAATTTTGAGAACCAGTGATATATATGCTTTATTTTATTCCCATTGTTATACCATTACTATAGTTTATCTACCTATACAAGGGGCACGCCAGTTACATACACATTTCCAGAGGGTTCGTGAAGCATAAAAGTTTGAGAACCACTGATATATATGTTTTATTTTATTCCCATTGTTATACTAAAACTATAGTTTTATCTACCTATACAAGGGGTACGACAGTTATATATACACATTTCCAAGGGGGTACGTGAAGCATAAAAGTTTGAGAACCATTGATATATATGTTTTATTTTATTCCCATTGTTATACTATAACTATAGTTTTATCTATCTATACAAGGGGTACGCCAGTTACATACACATTTCCAGGGGGTACGTGAATGATAAAAGGTTGAGAACCACTGATATATATGTTTTATTTTATTCCCATTGTTATACTATAACTATAGTTTTATCTAACTATACAAGGGGTACGCCAGTTGCATAAACATTTCCAGGGGGTACGTGAAGCATAAAAGGTTGAGAACCACTGATATATATGTTTTATTTTATTCCCATTGTTATACTAAAACTATAGTTTTATCTACCTATACAAGGGGTACGACAGTTATATACACATTTCCAGGGGGTACGTGAAGCATAATGGTTTGAGAACCATTGATATATATATATGCTTTATTTTATTCCCACTGTTATACTATAATTATAGTTTTATCTATCTATATAAGGGGTACACCAGTTACATACACATTTCCAGGGGGTACGTGAAGCATAAAAGGTTGAGAACTACTGATATATATGTTTTATTTTATTCCCATTGTTATACTAAAATATAGTGTTATCTATCTGTACAAGGGGTACGCCAGTTACATACACATTTCTACGGGGGGTACGTGAAGCATAAAAGGTTGAGAACTAGTGATATATATGCTTTATTTTATTCCCATTGTTATACTATAACTATAGTTTTATCTACCTATACAAGGGGTACGACAGTTATATACACATTTCAGGGGGTTAGTGAAGCATAAAAGGTTGAGAACCACTGATATATATGTTTTATTTTATTCCCATTGTTATACTATAACTATAATTTTATCTATCTATACAAGGGGTACGCCAGTTACATACACATTTCCAGGGGGTACGTGAAGCATAAAAGGTTGAGAACTACTGATAAATGTGTTTTATTTTATTCCCATTGTTATACTATAACTATAGTTTTATCTATCTATACAAGGGGTACGCCAGTTACATACACATTTCCAGGAGGTACGTGAAGCATAAAAGGTTGAGAACCACTGATAAATGTATTTTATTTTATTCCCATTGTTATACCATAACTATAGTTTTATCCATCTATACAAGGGGTACGCCAGTTACATACACATTTCCAGAGGGAATCTATCTGTTTAAGGTGTACGCCAGTTACATACTCATTTCCAAGGGGTACGTGAAGCATAAAAGGTTGAGAACCACTGGCTTATAGCATTCCCCACGTCGCAAGCTTTCATTTGACATAAAACTTGTTACGTTTGGTTCTAACGTTCGAAAGATAGAACAATCCTTCACCTATTTTCCCCCTTTTTTTGTTGGAGGGAAGAAAGCATGCCGGAATTTTTTTAACCTGTGATATTGCCCATGTCGCAAACTTTCATTTGACGCATAGCCCGTTACATTTGGCCCTCGCGTTCCGAAGATATAGCAGAACAATTGTTTTTTTTTTTTTTTCCCATATATACCCCTTTTTTTAGAGGGAATAAAAAGCATGGATAGTAAATTTTTTTACAGTTTATGACATTCCCAGCGTCAGAGGCTGTCATTTGACCCATGAGCCATTCAGTTTCAAGAAATGTTTTGACAAACGCACAAACTGGCGCCAATAAACCGAAAAACCAACAAACCGACTAATAATGAGTGAAAAGCAATAGGGAGGAAGGTAATGAAAGGAAGAAGACGTGTGAAACATATGCACGTCTTCATAATAAATAAAAAAATAAATAAATACCCCCTCAAGCAGGTGCTTGCCACAGAGGTCTGACAGGAGCCTGTCAGTTTATATGCCACAGTAGAAGATCTGAGAGGATGGCAGGACCTCAGCAGAACCACCAACATCCATGTCTTACCCGGGGCTCGAACCCAGGTCCCGTAGATCAGTAGCCAGGCGCTCTAACCACTCGGCCACGAGACGGCTCATAATAAATAAAGACCTCTCCGACCCCGCCTTCTCGTGGTGCAGGTCGTTAGTACCTTTCAAAAGAGATATTCTCTTTTGGAAGGGAACGGAAGGGGAGGGCTGCCAGTTCAGTATGGCTTACTGATCTGGTCATCTATGGCCACTTTTTTCTTTTTTTTCAACTCTGCTGAGGAGTGGTCAACTTCACAGGGTCCTGGTGCTGACCATTTATACCTACTAGACTGGACTTGTTTATGGATTTGAGCTTGATTATGGATCCTGGATTTGCTGCACTGGTGGGCCTCTGTTGAGGGAGAATCTGCCGCTGTGTTTTCTGTTTGCTTCTGGGTTGCCAGCTCTAAGTGAACAGAGGCATGGGATACCTTATATCAGCTGGTGGATAATCCTGATCAGAGGCCATCGCAGGTACCTGAACCTTACTTAGCTAGTTGGGCATCGTCAAGCCTAAACTGGAGTAATGTGTCACAGGCAGGCCATGTGGCTCTTGAAAAAGTCCACTTGAAAAGGTGGTGCCTGAAGTTCCTACCAGCATCGGTGACTTCAGCCTTTAGCAGAGGAGGAACAGATCTTTGCCCCATGACTGCGATCAGGGGGCTGTTTGATATTGTTGGCCCTACCAATCTCAATAAACCTAATTTCTTTAAAAATCATACTAATCATTTTCTCTCTGCAGGAACGTGGAACGTGAGGACATTACATAGAGATTATTCTCTTGATGTCCTCATGCAGGAATTCCAGCGCTATAACCTAGATATTCTAGGCTTGCAAGAGACCAGATGGACAGGTAAAGTTGAGATACTTAAAAATAACTTTAAATTTCTCTTTACAGGGAGGGAGGATGGAAAGTATCACCAAGGCGTGGGTCTGCTGCTCAGCAGACATGCTAGTGATGCTCTTCTAGGATATGAGTGCATTAATGAAAGGTTTCTTACAGCAAAATTTCAGACAAGCATTAAAGACTTGAATGTTATCTGCTGTTATGCCCCCACTGAGGATGCAACTTCAGGATATTTTGAATTCTGTCAAGAAAGGAGATATTACCCTTGTTCTAGGTGACTTCAATGCCAAAGTTGGTACTGATTCTGACCTTTGGGGAGGAGTAATAGGCCCTTTTGGTATTAGTAGCTGCAATAGCAATGGGCAACGTCTCCTACAGGTAAGTAAACTCAATGGTTTCAGAATAACTAACACATATTACAAACACCGCGACATACATAAATACACATGGGTTTCACCTGATGGGCTGCATAGGAATATGATTGATTATATATTAATTAACAGCAAATGGGCTAGTTCTGTTAGAAATACCAGGGCATATAGGGGAGCTGAAATTGGATCTGACCATTACCTTGTTAAAAGTGTCTTGCAACTTAAACTTAAAAAGTGTTGTGCTAGGGTTAAAAAATTTACATTTAATACCGAAGCTCTGAAACACCCAGTTATAGCTAAAGCTTACCATGATAGGTTACTTAGTCATTATGACAGTCATGGTTTGCTTAATACTGAAGTTGAGGAAGAATGGGGCCATTTTAAACAGGCTTTTTTGGAAACTAACAGTACTCTTTTAGGAAAAAAGGAGCAGAGGAGACAGAATTATTTAAGTGATAAGGCACTTGAGCTTATTTCAGAAACAAGGAACTGCAGGAATGTCCTTAATCAGTACCCTACTAGTCCTAATAGAAAGGATTACAGAGAGCTTAATAAACTTGTAAAGGATCAGTTAGCTGCTGATAAGAATCTTTGGCTTGATGATTTCGCTGACAAAGCCGAGGAAGCAGTTAGACAGCACAACAGCAGAGAGCTGTACCAGATAGTTAATGTTTTGTGTGGTACAAAACGGACAGGTATACAAGGATTGAAGGATAAAAAAGGTAAGGTTATAGAAGGGGAGGATTCTGTCATGACTAGGTGGGCTGAGCATTTCAGCGATGTTCTAAACAATGTGGTTAGTTCTACTCCCATTGTTTGTAATGATGATAGATGCATTGGCAGCTTTAATGTTGGCCCTATAACACAATCTGAAGTTATTTTGGCTGTTTCTAAACTTAAACTTCATAAATCCCCAGGGGTAGATGAAATTACTACAGAAATGCTCAGAGCTGGGAAGTTTCGGTTACCACTTGGATGACTGAAATTTTGAATAACTTTTATAATAAAGGCATGGTTCCTAAAGATTTTACCAGAGCTATTATTATCCCTATTTTCAAAAAAGGTGATCGCAGTTCTTGTGATAACTATAGGGGTATCAGCCTACTCTCTGTTCCAGGTAAAGTTCTTTCCATGATTGTGCTTAATAGAATTAAGAATCTGGTTGACAGGCAATTGCGTGATGAGCAATGTGGATTCAGAAGTGGTAGGGGATGTGTGGATCAGATATTTTCACTTAGGCAGATTCTTGAGAAATGTTTAGAGTTTCAGAAACCTTTGGTTGCTAGCTTTGTTGATTTCAAAAAGGCTTTCGACTCTGTTGATCGTCATAATTTGTGGTTGATTGTGAGATCATATGGTATACCAGACAAGTTAGTTAACATAATGAAAGCTCTCTATAATAACACTGAGTCATGTGTGAGAGTTGGTAAGTCTTGTAGCAATTGGTTTAGCATTACGTCTGGTGTTCGACAAGGGTGCATCTTATCTCCTTTTCTCTTTAGTTTGGTTGTTGATTATGTTATGCGATATTCACTTCAATGAAAGATTTTGGCCTTAATTGGGCTGGATATACGAAAATTTCTGATTTACATTATGCTGATGATTTAGCATTTTTGGCAAATGATGTTGATGAGATGAACTCTTTCATTCGAGCTGTTGATGAGACTGGTAGTAGAGTAGGTTTGGTTATAAACAGAGTGAAAACTAAAGTGATGAAAATTGGTCAGGCAGGTTGTGATTCAGTTAATCTGAATGGTTGCAGTCTTGAGCAGGTGTCACAGTTTAATTACCTTGGGAGCTATGTAACTGATACTGGTGATGTGCGGCATGAGATTAACAGACGAATAGGTATTGCTGCCGGGATTTTTAAGAATCTATGGAGATTGTGGAGAAATAGGCGTATACACCTAAAGACTAAAATTAGACTGTATAATAGTTTGGTTCTCTCTAGGGTTAGTTATGGTAGTGAAACTTGGACGCTATGTAAACAAGATAACAGGAAACTAGATGCTTTTGATTCCAGATGCTTACGCAGTATCTTGGGTATTAGGTGGTTTAACTTTGTAACTAATGATGAGGTTAGGCAAAGGAGTCTGCAACCTCCTTTAAGCAGCATATTGTGCAGAGAGAGACTCCGCTGGTTTGGCCATGTTGCCCGTATGGATAATTATAGATTGGCGAATAAGGTTATGAACAGTGTGCCTAGAGGCCTCAGAAGGAGGGGGAGACCTAGGATGCGGTGGGCAGACAATGTCAAACAGGACCTTGTTAGAATTGGTGTGCAGTGGCCGGATGCAGTAGATGTAGCTCAGGACAGATATGCTTGGAGAATTAAACTGCATGGTCTGGTTTGACCTCCGTAGCCCATGGATGCTTGATGATGATGATGATGATGATGATGATGATGAAAACGGGGGGGATGTTATATTGCAATCAAAATGTTCTTTGCTTTTTTCCTGTTCGTTTGCATCACATGACCCTCATCCTCCTTTATTTTTTTCTAGATCCAAGATATTGCACAATATATTGGCATGTGAAAGATCTCGCTTTAGTTTTTCATGCATTGAACATCGCTCAGGAGAAGTCCCAGTTACCATTCTTAAGAAGCAGAAATTGGTGGAAAAGATGCAATGAAACTCTTTGCTTCCTTGCCGCAGATCTCGCCGTAAAGGAATCGGTATTCTCTACAGGCGAACCGCGCATGCTCCACTCCCAGCTCTGTCCAATCAGCATTATGCTGGTTAGTATAAGACAGTTAACGACATTGATTCGAGTGTAAACTTTCTTTTGATATATATTTTAATATGAATTTTTCTTTTACTGATATCTGTAGCTGTGCGCTACGAAATATGTTGGGCTGGATTGTTTTACCTCTGAGCGGCACTTTTTTGCACACAATCGATTAAACACAGGTCACAAGAACTCCGACGGCTCAGAGAAGGTTGGGGGAGGGGACCCACTGGAACAGCTGTTGGGAGACAGATGGTAGCCTCCCGTCAAGGCCATCCAGCATGTGCCTTAACGTGCACACGGAATGGTTCTCCTGCACACGGGGATAAGCTTAATGTCACATCCGACGGACAGAGGCCTTTCCAAGTCCATCGGTGTCCCCTACTTACCGAAAGCAAAGCGGTGAGTTTAGCGGAGATAAATCTCAACGCTGGCCTAGACGGGACAAACTGGGAACTGTAGATTACGAGCCTGGCGCGCTATCAACTGAGCCCTCACCACTTCAAAATACCTCTAGAAAGGTTATTTTTAATTGCAGTAGCCTACAATACCCTGTTGGGTTGGGTTACCTCTGAGCGGCACTTTTTCGCACACCATGGGCTAAATGGCCAGGTCACATGGACCCCAAAGGCTCAGAGAAGGTTGGGGGAGGGGACCCACTGGAACAGCTGTTGGGAGACAGATGGTAGCCTCCCGTCAAGGCCATCCAGCGTGTTCTTTAACGTGCACAGGGTATGGCTCTCCAGTTGGTTGGGTTGTTTCAACTCTGAGCGGCACTTTTTTGCACACCATGGGCTAAATGGCCAGGTCACATGGACCCCGAAGGCTCAGAGAAGGTTGGGGGAGGGGAACCACTGGAACAGCTCTTAGGAGACAGATGGTAGCCTCCCGTCAAGGCCATCCAGCGTGTTCTTTAACGTGCACAGAGTATGGCTCTCCCAAACACGGGGCCACGGCTTAACGTCCCATCCGACGGACGGCGGCCTTTCCAAGCCCATCGGTGTCCCCTACTGATCGTGGGTGGAACGGGGAATACAATACCCTGAACTTGTTTTTTAAGGAAAGGGAGAAGGCATGTATGGGAAAGATGAATTTCAAGTACGATTTCTAGACGTCCGATAAAAGAACAAGTTGCGTTTATTTCTTTGTCACTTCTATGTCCGACAGTCAGTTTAAAATACTTCATACTGTTCAACTTTCACCTTCTCCAAATTATGTACCAGTTTTCTTTGATGTAGCGCTCCCCTGCCAGACGTTTTGTTTGGATTCGTAGCTGTTCCCCTTTCTCACGAGACCGTCTGCTAGATGGCATTCGATGAAGTGATTTGCAAATTTGCTTCACTGTGATTTACTGCTCATTATTGCCATAAACAGAATATTTCAATACTTCTATGTGCATAATAGTGAGCATTAGAGATGCTTTCGGGATTGAGCTCAAAATAGCACAGATGATTACTGGGCTAGGGCTCAGAATAATCTAAATTTCAAATATTGAAATTGTGGGAAAGATAAGAAAAAATAAACAACACTTTTTTCTTTTGTAATATTAAACTTTTAATCAGTCTTTAGTAATTAAAATCAGCAGCATGCGGCTCTTGATTTTTTTTTTTTTACGTTATTCTTTATCTTTAATAGACGAATGGCTCTTTTGGTTTGTTATGATGTTTAACCAAGAGCTTTGAGTTTCTACTAATAAATAAAAAAAAATAAATACCCCCTCAAGCAGCTGCTTGCCACAGAGGTCTGACAGGAGCCTGTCAGTTTATATGCCATAGTAGAAGGATCTGAGAGGATGGCAGGACCTCAGCAAAAAACGACACACACATCCATGCCTTAACCCGGGGCTCGAATACAGGTCCCTTGGATCAATAGCCAAGCGCGCTAACCACTCGGCCATGGGACGGCTGTTAGGGCAGTGGAATTATATTCTTCTCCCGGCCCGACCACTTTCACTTTTTCTAGATTTGAGCCTGAGTATACGTTGCACTTGTGAGAGCATGACAAGTCCTAAGTTTGTTCTTTAATGAATATATCTTTTTGAAAAGTTACATTCTTTAAAAATCTGAATTTTTTTTTCTGAAATTAATCTTTCAGAGTTAGAATTAATCGCTTGAGAATCAAAATATTGCTCAATTTTTCTGTTATATTTTGTCTTTCAGAGTTTTTATAGGGATCAATTTCTGGGAAGTATTTTATTTTGACTGCAAGGCAATATGAAACAGCTGACTAGACAACTAATCAGATGTTTCATTTTGTTTTGCAGTCTATTTATGATCACTATTTTTGAATCATTAAATTTTAAAGACCAATTCAATGCTAAAAATATGGCTGCAGTTTCTGCTATTTGTAACTGATGATAGTTCTATAAATTTAAATTCGTTTAAGCAACAAAATGCCATGATAATTATTTTCAGTCTTTTAAAGACTTATCAGTATATATTTAATTTAATTTATTGCATTTTTCATTATTTTCAGATAAGATTTTTAATACTTTGGTATCCATGTTGTTGCTATTGTTATTTTTTAATATGTTCCTAGGATTTCAGTTTTAATTAAAAGATATGTAGCTAACCAGAAATGAATGTTGGGTAACATTGACTACTACTTTTTTTTATATTTTTATTTTCCAGAATATTGTCGAACTGTTAATGGTGTGTAATCTTCATATTTATTTAGACTTTTTTTCAATAACTGAATATTTTTGGTTTTTAATTTTTTTTATTTATTTGATCTGATAATATATTTTCTTTTACGAAATGGCTTTTGGATTGGATTGGATTGTTTTACCTCTGAGCGGCACTTTTTTGCACACCATGGGCTAAATGGCCAGGCCACAAGGACTCCGAAGGCTCAGATAAGGTTGGGGGAGGGGACCCACTGGAACAGCTGTTGAGAGACAGATGGTAGCCTCCCGTCAAGGCCATCCAGCGTGTTCTTTAACGTGCACAGGGTATGGCTCTCCCGCACACGGGGCCACGGCTTACGTCCCATCCGACGGACGGCGGCCTTTCCAAGCCCATCGGTGTTCCCTACTGACCGTGGGCAGGGCTGGGATTACGAAATGGCAAAACAGATGTTCCTGCATTACATTAAAAAAAATTAATTCCTCCTCAAGCATCTGCTTATTACAAAGGTCTGACAGGAGCTTGTCAGCATATTACTCCACAGAGAAGATCTGTGAGGAAGGCGAGACCTCGGTAGAAAGATAACAAATATCCATGTCTTTCTTAGGGCGTTAATCTCTACTTCCAGTTGCAAAATTTAGACAGCACCTTAAAAAGTTTGCTTGGATATGTTCTAGGTTGGATTGTTTTTCCTCTGAGCGTCACTTTTTGCACACAATGGGCTAAATGGCCAGGTCACAAGGACCCCGAATGCGCAGAGAAAGTTAGGGGGAGGGGAACAAACCATCCCTTCCTCTATTCAACTTCCTCGGGGTCTTTGTGACCTGAAGACACAAAGACCTCAATGGGATATTTATTTTTGTTTGTAAAATAAAAATAATAATCTCCCTGTAGTAAAAAAAATACCGATGCCAGATCCTTCGTATTGACGATAAACATAAAAAGCATGGACTTTATAAGTATCGTTAACTTTTTGGTCATTCAGTGTACAGTCGCTCAAAAAAGTATCCGAACACTATGGTTGATTACAGAATACAGAAAAAATGTCTGGCAACCTTCGTGTCACGTGACACGAAGGTTGTCAGATCACTAATTTCTAAAAAAAATCGTTGTCAGATATTTTTTCTGAATTCTGTAATCAACCATAGTGTTCGGATACTTTTTTGAGCGACTGTAGGTGGTCATATTATTTTGATACTAGATCGTGTGGGCTCACTCACGGAAATATTGAGCGTGTGCAGTAACTGCACACGCTCCAGTTTGCTGTGAACGGTAACTGGAGCGTGTACAGTTGCTGTACACGCTGCAGATATTTTTTTCTGAATTCTGTAATCAACTACAGTGTACGGATACTTTTTTGAGCGACTGTACATCTTCACTTTAAAACCACTAACATTTAACGAATATTTTATTTGATATTTAAAATGGAACAAAACGCAATTGAGAATGACGTGCTAATTTCTCCCAACTTGCTGCTGAATTCCCACTCTGCCTAGAAAGAACAGAAGTAGTAACGTTCAAAGAGTTAATTAAACAGTTCTGTGTTTTTGAAATCAACGGGCCTTAATGGATTGCAATTCTACTAATTAGGAGAACGAATTAAAAAAAGAAAATAAAGAACGATGGTGTGATGGAAAGAAACAAAACGACGGAAAAACGTTTTTTTTTTCTCCTTCCACAGCATTCATAACCGACGGTTTGGGCAATGAAACTTTGAGACCTCATTAGTCTAATCAGGTTTCATTAATTTGATAAAGATACTTCGACTGGAATAATTCATTACTTTAGATTATGATAAAATGACTGTAATAACCATTTCGGTGAAAGTAATTAAAGGAGGATAATTGGGTTTACTCGCGAAAAATATCTTTCTTTTTTTTTCGTCTGTCTTTTATTTTTCAGCTCTAGAGAAAAGAGAAGCTAATTGTGTTCGTCTAACAGCAATCGGCTGTCTGCACGTCTTTCAATAGTTGAGTCAACAAAAGAATTATAGCCCCCCCTCCTCCTCCCCTCCCCCCAATTCCAAGCAGCTTTGTTTGTTTTCTTTTTAAAGAAGGGAGTGCTAATAAAATTTTCTGCTCCAGAAGAACTTTGTGAATGAAAAATGATCGCGAAATTAGAAAAGTAGGGTGCTCCAGCTTTTACTGGTTCTTTTTTTTAAATAAGGGTTGAAACCGACAGCAGCTGATTTTTTTAAGAGCTTTATAAACGGTGACTGGTGACCTATGAGTAGGCTGAGTTGAGTTGTTTTTTTTTTGCCTCTGATCTGCATTTTTATGTAAATAAATAAATAAATACCCCCTCAAGCAGCTGCTTGCCACAGAGGTCTGACAGGACCTGTCAGTTTATATGCCATAGTAGAAGGTCTGAGAGGATGGCAAGACCTCGGAGATAAACGACACGCACACATCCATGCCTTACCCGGGGCTCGAACCCAGGTCCCTTAGATCAGTAGCTAAGCATGCTAACCACTCGGCCATGGGACGGCTCATTTTTATGTACACAACGGATTAAATAGCCTGGTCGTAAAGACCTTAAGGTCTCAGAAGAGTTGATCAACCGACGTGCACAGGTTCTTTTACACAAGAATCACGACTTAACACATCATTTGACGGACGGCATCTTTGCCAAGACCAATTCCTTGTCTTATATCTCTCCGAGGGCAGAATGGGAGTTAGTGGAGAAAATATCAGCAGCAACAGCTGCAATTCAAAGCTGCGGGACATCAAATTACGAACCTAGAACTCTACTGACCAACCTCTATGCACCCTAGGGTCCTCTAGACTTACTGTGGTTATAATTTTCGTAACTTACTGAAGAATTTTGTGTTGGTAACACTATACATTTTTGTTAAATGAACTAATGCAGGGGTGGGCAAATAGCGGCCCGCGGGCCACATTTGGCCCGCTAAGAGTTTTTTGTGGCCCGCCAAGACAGTCAGAAAAATCCGCCTTGAACCGAGATTTCCTTCCCGTGAGCGACCGAAGATTCGTCTCGTATTTTCCACTAGGACGGCCACGTCAATACGCATGCGCAGTGTAGATACGAAAACAATTGCCCACCCTTGGACTAATGGATAAAATAGAATAATACAAAAAGGAAAAGGTTGGATTTTCAAATTAAAATTAAAGAGTTCGGTTGTTTTGCCTCTTACTTACACAATGGGTTAAATGGCCAGGTTAAGCCGTGGCTCTATGTGCGTGAGAGACATAACCTGTGCACGTTAAAGAACATGCTGGATGGCGTTGACGGGAGGCTACTATCTGTCTCCCAACAGCTGTTCCAGTGGGTCCCCTCCCCCAACCTTCTCTGAGCCTTCGGGGTCCATGTGACCTGGCCATTTAGCCCATGGTGTGCAAAAGAGTGCTGCTCAGAGGTAAAACAACTCAACGTTAAAGAACACGCTGGATGGCGTTGACGGGAGGCTACCATCTGTCTTCCAACAGCTGTTCCAGTGGGTCCCCTCCCCCAACCTTCTCTGACCCTTCAGGGTCTTTGTAACCTGACCATTTAGTCAATTGTGTGCAAAAAAAGTGCCGCTCAGAAGTAAAGCAACCCAATCCAACTCGAAACTGGTAATTGCAGATTACGAGACCAACGTGCTACCGACTTTCCAAAAAATCCAAATCAATTTCCAGAAAATTCCGAATAAGGTTATGTTGTAAATGAAGATGGAGATCTTTTAACTCAATCAATCATTTATTTATTCAAATAAATGCACTCTATTCCCACCCCTTGGTGGAAGGGGAAGTGTCAAACATCCTTCGTGATATGTGAAAATTTACCTCTAAGCGGCACTTTTTGCACACAATGGGCTAAATGACCACGTCCCAAGGACCCCAAAGGCTCAGAGAATGTTGGGAGAAGGGGACCCACTGGGCAACTGTTAGGATACATATGAAAACCTCTCATCAAGGCCATCCAGCACGTTCTTTAACATGCAGGGCGTATGTCGCTCCTGCACACGGGACACGACTTAACGTCCTATCCGATGGACGGCGGCTTTTCATGCCCATTGGTGTCCCCTTTCTCACGGAGGACAGAACGGAAGTCAGCGGCGATAAATATCAACGCTGGCCCAGTTGAGACTCGAACCTGGGAACTGCAGATTAGGAGTCTGGATTGCTATCGACTGATTCAACACCCTTCCCCCGTTTTGCGAGCAATTAAAAGTTAAAGAACAACTTTATTTAGTTAGTGACTTTTTATGTTTTCTAAGTAGTTATAAACGAGAATTATGAGTATATATTATATTCTCCATTATTTTCTGTATGAAAAATCTTTGTGTCATCAGGATTCAGGTCACCACTGATGTTATTAAAGAATATAGTCACCAGTTGGGTTAGTTTGGGTTGTTTTACCTCTGAGTGGCACTTTTTTGCACACCATGGGCTAAATGGCCAGGTCACAAGGACTCCGAAGGCTCAGAGAAGGTTGGGGGAGGGGACCCACTGGAACAGCTGTTGGGAGACAGATGGTAGTCTCCCGTCAAGGCCATCCAGCGTGTTCTTTAACGTTGGGTTGTTTACATCTGAGCGGCACTTTTTTGCACACCATGGGCTAAATGGCCAGGTCACATGGACCCCGAAGGCTCAGAGAAGGTTGGGGGAGGGGACCCACTGGAACAGCTGTTGGGAGACAGATGGTAGCATCCCGTCAAGGCCATCCAGCGTGTTCTTTAACGTGCACAGGGTATGGCTCTCCCGCACACGGGGCCACGGCTTAACGTCCCATTCGACGGATGGCGGCCTATTCCAAGTCCATTGGTGTTCCCTACTGACCGTGGGCAGGGCGGGGAATTTTGCGGAGATAAATCTCAACGCTGACCCAGCTGGGACTCGAACCTGGGAACTACAGATTACGAGCCTGGCGCGCTACCGACTGAGCCACCCCCGCCCCCACATAGTCACCAGTAGTGAATTAAAGCATCTTTTCCAATAGATTAATTCTAAAGAGGTTTTTGGTGTGTGTTCAGACGCACAAAGCTACTAACTTATCTGCAGGAATATGACAGAACAAACAATTATGCAATGCCTGGATTCGAACCCGGAGCCCAGCAGTCAAACTAACGCGATACTACTGCAACATCGAGTTGAAAATTCGTGTAAAACAGAACAATCACTCGTGCTAGTCGAAAATCAGACCAATTTTTAAAAACGTATTACCCGGGGACCGGGTGGGTAATGATCTCAAATAAAATCTATGCTAAGTATCGATTTTTCAACATTATTAGTTCAGTATTTCAAGACTGAAAAAGAAACTGCAATTTTAACCAATTATAATCAATCCTTAGAATCTTAACCAAGACCGATAAATATTAAATCATTTGCGAGAAAAACTACTGAAATAAGCTTATTTTGTTAGACGCTTTAAAAAAAATATTTTTTTTTTCTGAGATAAAATTTTTAATTTCTGCTGTAAAATATATGCTGGCATTGCCGATGTTAAATATTGAAACTTCCATAACACTTTAAATATTGAATCAATGTCATTGAGTCGAGATTTAGATAGATTTTATTCAGATCTTTAATTGATATCCAGTGAGATGTTTTCCATAATGATTATTTTAGAAGTTAGAATGCCTTGAGTTGGGTTGTTCTGAGCGGCACTTTTTTGCACACCATGGGCTAAATGGCCAGGTCACAGGGAACCCGAAGGCTCAGAGAAGGTTGGGGACCCACTGGAACACCTGTTGGGGACAGATGGTAGCCTGCCGTCAAGGCCATCCAGCGTGTTCTTTAACGTTGGATTGTTTTACCTCTGAGCGGCACTTTTTTGCACACCATGGGCTAAATGGCCAGGTCACATGGACCCCGAAGGCTCAGAAGGTTGGGGTAGGGGCCCACTGGAACAGCTGTTGGGAGACAGATGGTAGCCTCCCGTCAAGGCCATCCAGTGTATTCTTTATCGTTGGATTATTTTACCTCTGAGCGGCACTTTTTTGCACACCATGGGCTAAATGGCCAGGTCACATGGACCCCGAAGGCTCAGAGAAGGTTGGGGGAGGGGACCCACTGGAACAGCTGTTGGGAGACAGATGGTAGCATCCCGTCAAGGCCATCCAGCGTGTTCTTTAACGTGCACAGGGTATGGCTCTCCCGCACACGGGGCCACGGCTTAACGTCCCATTCGACGGATGGCGGCCTATTCCAAGTCCATTGGTGTTCCCTACTGACCGTGGGCAGGGCGGGGAATTTTGCGGAGATAAATCTCAACGCTGACCCAGCTGGGACTCGAACCTGGGAACTACAGATTACGAGCCTGGCGCGCTACCGACTGAGCCACCCCCGCCCCCATATAGTCACCAGTAGTGAATTAAAGCATCTTTTCCAATAGATTAATTCTAAAGAGGTTTTTGGTGTGTGTTCAGACGCACAAAGCTACTAACTTATCTGCAGGAATATGACAGAACAAACAATTATGCAATGCCTGGATTCGAACCCGGAGCCCAGCAGTCAAACTAACGCGATACTACTGCAACATCGAGTTGAAAATTCGTGTAAAACAGAACAATTACTCGTGCTAGTCGAAAATCAGACCAATTTTTAAAAACGTATTACCCGGGGACCGGGTGGGTAATGATCTCAAATAAAATCTATGCTAAGTATCGATTTTTCAACATTATTAGTTCAGTATTTCAAGAAATAAAATCTATGCTAAGTATCGATTTTTCAACATTATTAGTTCAGTATTTCAAGACTGAAAAAGAAACTGCAATTTTAACCAATTATAATCAATCCTTAGAATCTTAACCAAGACCGATAAATATTAAATCATTTGCGAGAAAAACTACTGAAATAAGCTTATTTTGTTAGACGCTTTAAAAAAAATATTTTTTTTTTCTGAGATAAAATTTTTAATTTCTGCTGTAAAATATATGCTGGCATTGCCGATGTTAAATATTGAAACTTCCATAACACTTTAAATATTGAATCAATGTCATTGAGTCGAGATTTAGATAGATTTTATTCAGATCTTTAATTGATATCCAGTGAGATGTTTTCCATAATGATTATTTTAGAAGTTAGAATGCCTTGAGTTGGGTTGTTCTGAGCGGCACTTTTTTGCACACCATGGGCTAAATGGCCAGGTCACAGGGAACCCGAAGGCTCAGAGAAGGTTGGGGGAGGGGACCCACTGGAACAGCTGTTGGGGACAGATGGTAGCCTGCCGTCAAGGCCATCCAGCGTGTTCTTTAACGTTGGATTGTTTTACCTCTGAGCGGCACTTTTTTGCACACCATGGGCTAAATGGCCAGGTCACATGGACCCCGAAGGCTCAGAGAAGGTTGGGGGAGGGGACCCATTAGAAAAGCTGTTGGGAGACAGATGGTAGACTCCCGTCAAGGCCATCCAGCGTGTCCTTTAACGTGCACAGGATATGGCTCTCCCGCACACGGAACCACGGCTTAACGTCCCATCCGACGGGCGGCGGCCTTTCTAAGCCCATCGGTTTCCCCTACTGACCGTGGGCAGGGCGGGGAATTTTTGCGGAGATTAATCTCAACGCTGACCCAGCTGGGACTCGAACCTGGGAACTGCAGATTACGAGCCTGGCGCGCTACCGACTGAGCCCCCTCCCCCCCGCCCCCTAGAATGCCTTGAAGTTAGATTCTCGTTAACAAAGGGTCGTAATTTTAACTCGTATACTTCAGCGTTGAGTTCAATCTTCGCTATTCTCCACGCTTTTCCTTGGTGAAGAAGGGAGCACCAATGGGCTTGAAAAGACCACCATCCGTCAGATGGGATATTAAACTATGGTTTCTTGTGCACTTTATAGAACATGCTGGATGGCCTTGACGGGAGGTTACCATTCTGTCTCCCAACAGTTGTCCAGTAGGTCCCCTACTCCAACCTTCTCTGAGAATTCGGGGTCCTTGTGACCTGGCCATTTAGCCCATTGTGTGCAAAAAAGTGCAGCTCTGAGATAAGACAATCCAACCCAACACTGATATCATTACGTAATAAATCTGCCAAATAAAAACAGATAAAACGATGGCAACAGAGAGAGAGAGCAACAGAAAAAAAAATTTCGTTCCCGAGTGGTTAGCACGCTTGGCTACTGATATAAGTGATCTGGGTTCAAGCCCCGGTAAGGCATGGATGTTTGTGTTGTTTTTCTACTGAGGTTCCTGTCATTCTATCACATCTTCTACTATGGTATATAAACTGACAGGCTGCTCTCAGGCCTCTGTGGCAAGCAGCTGCTTGAGGGGGTATTTATTTTATTTTATATTCAGTGATTTCAAACAAAAAAAGAAAGTTCGCTAAGACCACATTTTTCTTCCCTCCCCCTTCTTCCATACACACACAGAAAAGAGGTCGTTGCCTCCTCAGGCAATTTAAAATATAGTGGGGAGTAAAATTCTAGCTTTTCTTTTCCATATGGGGACGGGGGTGGCTCAGTCGGTAGCGCGCCAGGTTCGAGTCCCAGATGGGTCAGCGTTGAGATTTATCTCCGCAAAATACCACGCCCTGCTCTCGGTCAGTAGGGGACTATAATGGGCTTAGAAAGGCCGCCTTCCGTCGGATGGGACGTTAAGCCGTGGGGCTGTGTGCGGGAGAGCCATATCCTGTGCATATTAAAGAACACACTGGATGGCCTTGACGGGAGACTACCATCTGTCTCCTAACAGCTGTTCCAGTGGGTCCCCTCCCCGAACCTCCTCTGAGCCTTCGGGGTCCTTGTGACCTGGTCATTTATCCCGTGGTGTGCAAAAAAGTGCCGCTCAGAGATAAAACAAACCAAACCTAATCTTTTCGATATTAAACACTTTTTTTTTTCATTCTTTAAGGTTATTCATTTTGTCTGGGTCTTATTTATATTTCTGAAACAAATATTTGATTATAACGTTTAAAGGGAAATTGGAATATATATAGATATTCAACTCATGTAATTTTAACCTTTATGTACTTGAATTTAGAAACACTTGAAAGCTGGCAACAAGAATATCGAAAAAGAAAAAAACTGATAATGAATTACAAGAATTTGTCCGTGGATAACAATACTGATTTGTTGGCAGGGTTGGCTCAGTCAGTAGTAACCAGGTTGGTAATCAGGTGTTCCCAGGTTCGAGTCCCAATCAGTGCCGATCGTTCAGACAAATCCTGTGTCAGAAATTTCATTTTTCCATTTTTTTCTCTGTTCAGAAATTCTAATTGTAAGTTTTTCCCTCTGTCAGAAATTATGAAATAAAGACACTGATGAGCATGGAAAAGTTATTGTTCGTCGGATGGGACGTTAATCCGTGGCTCTGCATGAATAAGAGTCGCACCCTATGCACATTTAAGAACACACTGAATGGCCTTGACGGGAAGCTTTCGTCTGTTTCCTTAGTATTGTCAGTGGTTCCCAATTTTTAATCCTTGGGGACCTCGTGACCTTCACACTTAGTCCATTGTATTCCAAAAAAAAAAGTGCCGCTCATAAGTAAAAAAAAAAGTGCCGCTTTCGTTAACTAGGTTGTTAACGAAAGTTAACGAAACCTAGTTAACGAAAGTCTTTCACATAAAGAATGGAGCTGCAAGTCCCCATCAAGGAGTTTCCTATCCAATCATCGCTTAGTATTCTTAACCACGAAAGCCAATGAAAAGCAAGATGTGACTTCTGGAAATGTATCAATCCTCACCTAGTTACAGAGCTTCTGTGGGAAGTGTATAACATTGCGAATATATCGGTGTAAAAGAAATTACGATTCATCATTACGATCATTTTCAATTGCTTATTTCCATAAACTACACATAATGATAATTTACGCTATAAAAAGTGCTTATTTCTTGCATAAAACATAGAACTATTTGCCTTGACGGAGTATTACATCTGATAGTTGTTCTCTGGAACTCGTGTGGGTGTGGCGGAACAGTAAAATCAGAAAATCAAAGAAGGAAACAAGCAATGAATTCATTCATTGCTTGTTTCCTTCTTTGATTTTCAGATTTTACTGGGGCGGGGGTGGCTCAGTCGGTAGCGCGCCAGGCTCGTAATCTGTAGTTCCCAGGTTCGAGTCCCAGCTGGGTCAGCGTTGAGATTTACCTCCGCAAAATTCCCCGCCCCGCCCACGGTCCGTAGGGGACACCGATGGGCTTGGAAAGGGGGACACCGATGGGGACACCGTAGGGGACACCGATGGGCTTGGATTCCCCTGGACAGCTGTTGGGAGTGTAGTCTCCCGTCAAGGCCATCCGACGTATTCTTTAACGTGCACAGGGTTTGGCTCTCCCGCACACGGGTCCATGGCTTAACGTTCCATCCGACGGACGGTGGGCTTTTCAAACCCATCGGTGTTCCCCTACTGACCGAGGGCAGGACGGGTAGTTTTGCGGAGTTAGCTCTCAGCTGGGACTGGAACCTGTGAACTGTAGATTACCCCAATTATTTAAAACTTCATTGATGCTCTTAAATATTACCTTTTCTGTAACTCTCTAAATACCAAAGAAGAAGTTTGGAAATCGAGATTGAAATAGATTTGATTGAGATCTTTAAATTTTCTTCAGTAACATTTTTTTTTCATTAAAAGCTTATTTAAGAAGTTAAAGTTCTGTACAGTCGCTCAAAAAAATATCCGAACGATATGGTTGATACAATATGTACGTGACACGAAGGTTGCAGATCACTAATTTCTAAAAAAAAATCGTTGCCAGATATTTTTTCTGAATTCTGTAATCAACCATAGTGTTCGGATATTTTTTTAATATATATAATGCGTATGAATATATAATGCAATGAATATGGAGCGTGTGCAGTTACCGTTCACAGCAAACTGGAGCGGTTGCGGTTAATGTTCACAGTACATTGGATCGTGTGAGCTCACAAAAACCTGGATCGTGTGGGCCCACTCACAGAAATACTGAGCGTGTGCAGTTACCGTTCACAGCAAACTGGAGCGGTTGCGGTTAATGTTCACAGCACATTGGATCGTGTGAGCTCACAAAAACCTGGATCGTGTGGGCCCACTCACAGAAATACTGAGCGTGTGCAGTTACCGTTCACAGCAAACTGGAGCGGTTGCGGTTAATGTTCACAGCACATTGGATCGTGTGAGCTCACAAAAGCCTGGATCGTGTGGGCCCACTCATAGAAATATTGAGCGTGGGCAGTTACCGTTCACAGCAAACTGGAGCGGTTGCGGTTAATGTTCACAGCACATTGTATCGTGTGAGCTCACAAAAACCTGGATCGTGTGGGCCCACTCACAGAAATATTGAGCGTGTGCAGTTACCGTTCACAGCAATCTGGAGCGGTTGCGGTTAATGTTCACAGCACATTGGATCGTGTGAGCTCACAAAAACCTGGATCGTGTGAGCTCACAAAAACCTGGATCGTGTGGGCCCACTCACAGAAATATTGAGCGTGGGCAGTTACCGTTCACAGCAAACTGGAGCGGTTGCAGTAACTGCACACGCTCCAGTTTGCTGTGAACGGTAACTGGAGCGTGTACAGTTGCTGTACACGCTTCAGATATTTTTCCTGAATTCTGTAATCACGTGACACGAAGGTTGCCAGATCACTCATTTCTAAAAAAAATCGTTGCCAGATATTTTTTCTGAATTCTGTAATCAACCATAGCATTCGGATACTTTTTTGAGCGATTGTATCTGAGTTAATATTGACAAAAGACGGAACTCTATCTCATAAATTAAAAGCTGAGTGTATACAGCATGCATTTGCGTTTCCTAATGAGGAGAGATTTCCACTTTCTCCTTTTTCAGATTATTAGAAAGCTTATGAGTATTGAGGAATGTATCACAATTCATAATTTACTTCCTTTTCAGGCATTTACAGCATGGACGTCCGCAGAGGGGGGGGAAACAAGGAGCACTCTTCTGGAAATGCGTTTTTATTTAATAAGTTTTAAGAAAACTGGAGAATTAATGTTTTTCTGTCTTCCATTATGAGGGCTTTACACGATAAAATTTCTGTTAAAAAAAAGTTGTATTGAAATAATATGATCATTAGAAACGTGTAAATTATCCTATTTTTGGCGAGGTAAGCATATTTGCGTTTCATTTTTTTTTACCGAACTTCATAAGAAATATATTCATAAATGTTGCCCAAAATTTTTATGTTGTTTTGCGAAAAATACAGTTAATAGTACGAAAGTATATATAATTAACATATTTCAAGAAAAGCCTACTATAAAAAAAATTGACGCTTTTTATAGATCCCCCTCTCCAGAAAAAAACTCGCTTGAGTTTTAAATTGCTAATTCCAAATATTTAAATAATACCGAATGCTGTTCGTGGAGTCTTATTGAATGGATCACAAATGTTGAAGCGATATCGAAATTCGTAAAGGCTAATGATTTAAATTGATTCTGAATACTCAAGTAATACTGGATGCCAAGTAGGTAATACTATACACTGTACTGTGTTATCTCATCCAATACTATGAGGAACACTTGTTCATTTCAGTTCTATTACTTAAGTATCGAGATATAATAATAATACTTTAACACGGAATGAATGTTATTCGTGAAATCCTTTTGAGTTAATCCCAAATACTGAAGCACTACTGGACACTATTCATGAAATCTTCAGTAGATCCCCTACACTGACGTACTATTGGACACTATTCATGAAATCTTCAATAGATCCCGAACACTGACGTACTACTGGACACCATTCATGAAATCTTCAGTAGATCCCCAACACTGACGTACTACTGGACACCATTCATTAAATCTTCAGTAGATCCCCAACACTGACGTATTACTGGACACTATTCATGAAATCTTCAGTAGATCCCCAACACTGACGTACTACTGGACACTATTCATGAATTCTTCAGTAGATCCCCAACACTGACGTACTACTGGACACTATTCATGAAATCTTCAGTAGATCCCAAACACTGATGTACTACTACTGGACACCATTCATGAAATCTTCAGTAGATCCCCAACACTGACGTACTACTGGACACCATTCATAAAATCTTCAGCAGATCCCCAACATTGACGTACTACTGGACACTATTCATGAAATCTTCAATAGATCCCCAACACTGACGTACTACTGGACACCATTCATGAATTCTTCAGTAGATCCCCAACACTGACGTACTACTGGACACCATTCATGAATTCTTCAGTAGATCCCCAACCACTGACGTACTACTGGACACTATTCATGAAATCTTCAGTAGATCCCAAACACTGATGTACTACTACTGGACACTATTCATGAAATCTTCAGTAGATCCCAAACACTGACGTACTACTACTGGACACCATTCATGAAATCTTCAGTAGATCCCCAACACTGACGTACTACTGGACACCATTCATAAAATCTTCAGTAGATCCCCAACACTGACGTACTACTGGACACTATTCATGAATTCTTCAGTAGATCCCCAACACTGACGTACTACTGGACACTATTCATAAAATCTTCAGTAGATCCCAAACACTGACGTACTACTGGACACTATTCATGAAATCTTCAGTAGATCCCAAACACTGATGTACTACTACTGGACACTATTCATGAAATCTTCAGTAGATCCCAAACACTGACGTACTACTACTGGACACCATTCATGAAATCTTCAGTAGATCCCCAACACTGACGTACTACTGGACACCATTCATAAAATCTTCAGTAGATCCCCAACACTGACGTACTACTGGACACCATTCATAAAATCTTCAGTAGATCCCCAACACTGACCTACTACTGGACACTATTCATAAAATCTTCAGTAGATCCCCAACACTGACGTACTACTGGACACTATTCATGAATTCTTCAGTAGATCCCCAACACTGACGTACTACTGGACACTATTCATGAAATCTTCAGTAGATCCCAAACACTGACGTACTACTGGACACTATTCATGAAATCTTCAGTAGATCCCAAACACTGATGTACTACTACTGGACACTATTCATGAAATCTTCAGTAGATCCCAAACACTGACGTACTACTACTGGACACCATTCATGAAATCTTCAGTAGATCCCCAACACTGACGTACTACTGGACACCATTCATAAAATCTTCAGTAGATCCCCAACACTGACGTACTACTGGACACCATTCATAAAATCTTCAGTAGATCCCCAACACTGACCTACTACTGGACACTATTCATGAAATCTTCAATAGATCCCCAACACTGACGTACTACTGGACACCATTCATGAATTCTTCAGTAGATCCCCAACACTGACGTACTACTGGACACTATTCATGAAATCTTCAGTAGATCCCAAACACTGACGTACTACTGGACACCATTCATAAAATCTTCAGTAGATCCCCAACACTGACGTACTACTGGACACTATTCATGAAATCTTCAATAGAACCCCAACACTGACGTACTACTGGACACCATTCATGAATTCTTCAGTAGATCCCCAACACTGACGTACTACTGGACACTATTCATAAAATCTTCAGTAGATCCCCAACACTGACGTACTACTGGACACTATTCATGAAATCTTCAATAGAACCCCAACACTGACGTACTACTGGACACCATTCATGAATTCTTCAGTAGATCCCCAACACTGACGTACTACTGGACACCATTCATAAAATCTTCAGTAGATCCCCAACACTGACGTACTACTGGACACCATTCATAAAATCTTCAGTAGATCCCCAACACTGACCTACTACTGGACACTATTCATAAAATCTTCAGTAGATCCCCAACACTGACGTACTACTGGACACTATTCATGAATTCTTCAGTAGATCCCCAACACTGACGTACTACTGGACACTATTCATGAAATCTTCAGTAGATCCCAAACACTGACGTACTACTGGACACTATTCATGAAATCTTCAGTAGATCCCAAACACTGATGTACTACTACTGGACACTATTCATGAAATCTTCAGTAGATCCCAAACACTGACGTACTACTACTGGACACCATTCATGAAATCTTCAGTAGATCCCCAACACTGACGTACTACTGGACACCATTCATAAAATCTTCAGTAGATCCCCAACACTGACGTACTACTGGACACCATTCATAAAATCTTCAGTAGATCCCCAACACTGACCTACTACTGGACACTATTCATGAAATCTTCAATAGATCCCCAACACTGACGTACTACTGGACACCATTCATGAATTCTTCAGTAGATCCCCAACACTGACGTACTACTGGACACTATTCATGAAATCTTCAGTAGATCCCAAACACTGACGTACTACTGGACACCATTCATAAAATCTTCAGTAGATCCCCAACACTGACGTACTACTGGACACTATTCATGAAATCTTCAATAGAACCCCAACACTGACGTACTACTGGACACCATTCATGAATTCTTCAGTAGATCCCCAACACTGACGTACTACTGGACACTATTCATGAAATCTTCAGTAGATCCCCAACACTGACGTACTACTGGACACCATTCATAAAATCTTCAGTAGATCCCCAACACTGACCTACTACTGGACACTATTCATGAAATCTTCAATAGATCCCCAACACTGACGTACTACTGGACACCATTCATGAATTCTTCAGTAGATCCCCAACACTGACGTACTACTGGACACTATTCATGAAATCTTCAGTAGATCCCAAACACTGACGTACTACTGGACACCATTCATAAAATCTTCAGTAGATCCCCAACACTGACCTACTACTGGACACTATTCATGAAATCTTCAATAGATCCCCAACACTGACGTACTACTGGACACCATTCATGAATTCTTCAGTAGATCCCCAACACTGACGTACTACTGGACACTATTCATGAAATCTTCAGTAGATCCCAAACACTGACGTACTACTGGACACCATTCATAAAATCTTCAGTAGATCCCCAACACTGACGTACTACTGGACACTATTCATGAAATCTTCAATAGATCCCCAACACTGACGTACTACTGGACACCATTCATGAATTCTTCAGTAGATCCCCAACACTGACGTACTACTGGACACCATTCATAAAATCTTCAGTAGATCCCCAACACTGACGTACTACTGGACACCATTCATAAAATCTTCAGTAGATCCCCAACACTGACCTACTACTGGACACTATTCATAAAATCTTCAGTAGATCCCCAACACTGACGTACTACTGGACACTATTCATGAATTCTTCAGTAGATCCCCAACACTGACGTACTACTGGACACTATTCATGAAATCTTCAGTAGATCCCAAACACTGACGTACTACTGGACACTATTCATGAAATCTTCAGTAGATCCCAAACACTGATGTACTACTACTGGACACTATTCATGAAATCTTCAGTAGATCCCAAACACTGACGTACTACTACTGGACACCATTCATGAAATCTTCAGTAGATCCCCAACACTGACGTACTACTGGACACCATTCATAAAATCTTCAGTAGATCCCCAACACTGACGTACTACTGGACACCATTCATAAAATCTTCAGTAGATCCCCAACACTGACCTACTACTGGACACTATTCATGAAATCTTCAATAGATCCCCAACACTGACGTACTACTGGACACCATTCATGAATTCTTCAGTAGATCCCCAACACTGACGTACTACTGGACACCATTCATGAAATCTTCAGTAGATCCCAAACACTGACGTACTACTGGACACCATTCATAAAATCTTCAGTAGATCCCCAACACTGACGTACTACTGGACACTATTCATGAAATCTTCAATAGAACCCCAACACTGACGTACTACTGGACACCATTCATGAATTCTTCAGTAGATCCCCAACACTGACGTACTACTGGACACCATTCATAAAATCTTCAGTAGATCCCCAACACTGACGTACTACTGGACACCATTCATAAAATCTTCAGTAGATCCCCAACACTGACCTACTACTGGACACTATTCATAAAATCTTCAGTAGATCCCCAACACTGACGTACTACTGGACACT
Source organism: Ryuthela nishihirai (assembly GCA_038380435.1). Taxonomy (NCBI): domain Eukaryota; kingdom Metazoa; phylum Arthropoda; class Arachnida; order Araneae; family Heptathelidae; genus Ryuthela; species Ryuthela nishihirai. The sequence goes on along the minus strand of JAWZYU010000087.1, from coordinate 198,920 downwards.
ATTCATGAATTCTTCAGTAGATCCCCAACACTGACGTACTACTGGACACTATTCATGAAATCTTCAGTAGATCCCAAACACTGACGTACTACTGGACACTATTCATGAAATCTTCAGTAGATCCCAAACACTGATGTACTACTACTGGACACTATTCATGAAATCTTCAGTAGATCCCAAACACTGACGTACTACTACTGGACACCATTCATGAAATCTTCAGTAGATCCCCAACACTGACGTACTACTGGACACCATTCATAAAATCTTCAGTAGATCCCCAACACTGACGTACTACTGGACACCATTCATAAAATCTTCAGTAGATCCCCAACACTGACCTACTACTGGACACTATTCATGAAATCTTCAATAGATCCCCAACACTGACGTACTACTGGACACCATTCATGAATTCTTCAGTAGATCCCCAACACTGACGTACTACTGGACACTATTCATGAAATCTTCAGTAGATCCCAAACACTGACGTACTACTGGACACCATTCATAAAATCTTCAGTAGATCCCCAACACTGACGTACTACTGGACACTATTCATGAAATCTTCAATAGAACCCCAACACTGACGTACTACTGGACACCATTCATGAATTCTTCAGTAGATCCCCAACACTGACGTACTACTGGACACTGAAATCTTTCTCCGTTATTCTCAAATGCTGACGTATCACTGGTCACTATTCGTGAAATCTTCCTCTGTTATTCTCAATAGTGACATACTACTGGACGCTATTCGTGAAATTTTTCCCCATTATTCTCAAATACTGACGTATTACTGGACACTATTCGTGAATTTTTTTTTGAGTAAATCCCAAATACTGAGAATCTACTGGATTACTATTCGTGAAATGTTATGTGTTGGGGGCGAGGCTCAATCGGTAACGTCCCAAGATCGTCATCTGATGTTCCCAGGCTAGAGTCCCAACAATGCCAGCGTTGAGTTTTATAACTCCTGTCCAGCTCTCGATGAGAAAGAGAACATCAATGTACTTGGGAAAATGGACGTCCCTAGGATGAGACATTAAGTAGGTGCAGAAGAGTCATGCTCTGTGAATGTCAAAAATCATGCTGGGTAGCTTTGAAGGAAAGCTCCCATATGTGTCATAATAAATATTCCTTTCCTCTACAAATTATGAGCCTTTGGTGTCTTGTAGCTTAGCTTTTAGACCAATGTATTTAATAACTCCTCGCTGAGAGAGGGGCGGGGGTGGCTCAGTCGGTAGCGCGCCAGGCTCGTAATCTGTAGTTCCCAGGTTCGAGTCCCAGCTGGGTCAGCGTTGAGATTTATCTCCGCAAAATTCCCCGCCCTGCTCACGGTCAGTAGGGGACACCGATGGGCTTGGAAAGGCCGCCGTCCGTCGGATGGGACGTTAAGCCGTGGCCCCCGTGTGTGGGAGAGCCATACCCTGTGCACGTTAAAGAACACGCTGGATGGCCTTGACGGGAGACTACCATCTGTCTGCCAACAGCTGTTCCAGTGGGTCCCCTCCCCCAACCTTCTCTGAGCCTTCGGGGTCCATGTGACCTGGCCATTTAGCCCATGGTGTGTAAAAAAGTTCCGCTCAGAGGTAAAACAACAACCCTCGCTGAGAGAGAGTTCCAGCTGGGTCAGCGTTGAGGCTTATCTTCACAAATCTCCCCGACCTGCCCACGGTCAGTAGGAGACACCGATGGGCTTGGAAAGACCGCCGTTCGTCGGATAGGACGTTAAGCAGTGGATCCGTGTACATGAGAGCCATACCCTGTGCACCTTAAAGAACATACTGGATGGCCTTAACGGGAGGTTATCATCTGTCTCCCAACAGCTGTTCCAGTGGGTCCCCCATCCCCAACCTTCTCTGAGACTTCGGGATCCTTGTGGTCTGGCCATTTAGCCCGTGGTGTGCAAAAAAGTGCCGCTCAGAGATAAAACAATCCAATCCTCGCTGAGAGCTAAAATAACCCAAAAGAAGGGGGTTCTCAAATATGCGAATTTATCAAGAATTTAAGATCGTAACTTACATTTTTTTTTCTTTTAACTTTATGAGACATTTTTAAATGTTCTTTACCTTCGATTGAATCCATTGAAACGCTACGAACTTTACCAGAGGATATCTGTCACTTGCTATTAGTTAGATTTCAGAAAATCGAGGTAATGTTTCACTTTCTCATTTGTCTGTCCATCTCTGGATATTTAACCTTTTTGTTTTGGTTCCTAGAGAAAAATTAAAAGTTGTTTTTGGGACTTCTCCAAACCCTCGGGATCCTTGTGACCTGGCCATTTAGCCCATTGTGTACAAAAAAATGCCTCTCAGAAGTAAAATACGCAACAACGCAGGAAGGTCACAACGCTTGAAGAACACGCTGAATAGCCTTGAAGGACGCTTTTGTCTGTTACCTACCAGTTAACTAGTTCTCCTCGATACCCTATGCAGCACTCAGTCATGGGGGTCCTTGTGACCTGGGTGACCAATAAGCCCACTACGTGCAAAAAAATTTAAGTTAAAAAACGAAACTCAGGAATTAATATCTTCATTTGCCTACATTAATAGGTGCAACGTCAACTGGTTTGGGTTGTTTTACCTCTGAGCGGCACTTTTTTGCACACCATGATGTAAATGGCCAGGTCACATGGACCCCGAAGGCTCAGAGAAGGTTGGGGGAGGGGACCCACTGGAACAGCTGTTGGGAGACAGATGGTAGTCTCCCGTCAAGGCCATCAAGCGTGTTCTTTAACGTGCACAGGGTATGGCTCTCCCGCACACGGGGCCACGGCTTACGTCCCATCCGACGGACGGCGGCCTTTCCAAGCCCATCGGTGTCCCCTACTGACCGTGGGCAGGGCGGGGAGTTTTGCGGAGAATAAATCTCAACGCTGACCCAGCTGGGACTCGAATATGGGAACTACAGATTACGAGCCTGGCGCGCTACCGACTGAGCCACCCCCGCCCCACCAACGTCAGCTGAATTCGTGACCTTAAATCATTTTTCGATCCAACGGTTAAAGAAAATAGTAATTTCAGATTTGAAAAAGAAAAGATTCTTTTTTTGTGTGTAGTTAAATAAACTCTTATTGTTTTTCTTCTTCAACTTCTGAAAACTGAGGCACGAAAACTTAATATTTGTGCCCAATTATTATCCGGATTATTCAGATTTTCGTTATGCCGAATGGACACTAGACTCTTTCAACCGGAAAAACCTAACTATCGAAACAAAGCAATCATTTGTTAAATAAGTAATTAGGAGAAACTGATACATACAGCACAGCACATTTAAAGAGTTATCAAGTCATTATAATCAGTAAGAAAATTTTACTCATCTAGAAGTTTGAGAGGAATCTCTGTAATTCATCGGTGGATCATATCTACACTCGCTCAAAAAAGTATCCGAACACTATGGTTGATTACAGAATTCAAAAAAAATATCTGGCAACGATTTTTTTTTAGAAATTGGTGATCTGGCAACCTTCGTGTCACGTGATTACAGAATTCAGGAAAAATATCTGGAGCGTGTACAGCAACTGTACACGCTCCAGTTACCGTTCACAGCAAACTGGAGCGTGTGCAGTTACTGCACACGCTCCAGTTTGCTGTGAACGGTAACTGCACACGCTCAATATTTCCGTGAGTGAGCCCACACGATCTAGTATCAAAATAATATGACCACCTACAGTCGCTCAAAAAAGTATCCGAACACTGTAATCGACTACAGAATTTAGGGAAAAATATCTGGCAACGATTTTTTTAGAAATTGGTGATCTGGCAACCTTCGTGTCACGTGACACGAAGGTTGCAAGATCACTAATTTGTGCAAAAATCGTTGCCAGATATTTTTTCTGAATTCTGTAATCAATCATAGTGTTGGGATACTTTTTTGAGCGACTGTACTTCGGAAAATCTGAGGAAAATATTACCCTCTTCCACAAAAGGCACGGAAAAGCCTAAGGAATTGCTTAGTACTTCGAAATTGGTTAGTAGGTGGTTAATATTTGAGGAATTGTCTTGACGGCCTGGTAGGTGCTGGTTAGTTATTAATCAAAGGAACCCGGGTTCGAGTTCCGGATAAGGCATGGAGGTTTTCTTTCTTCCCGTTCTGCTGAGGTCTCGCCTTCTTCACAGATCTGCTCTATGGCTTAAACCGATAGGTTCCTGTCAGACCTCTGTGGCAAGCAGCTGCTTGAGAGATAATTTTTTTTTTACCTCGCAAGAGCGCTTTTTGCACACATTGGACTAAAAAAGCAGTTCACAAGGACTCCAAAGGTTCAGAGCTGATTAAGGGAACCGATGGAAATCTCTCTTCAGACCATTTCATTTTGTTCTTTAATATGCACAGTTTAAAGTTCTCGTGTATAAGGGACCACAGCTTAATATCTCATATGACGGATGGCGGCTTTTCTTACCAAATGCACAGAGCGGAGGTTAACCAAAAATATCAATACAGACATTGTGGGATTCGAACCTGGGAACGTTAGGTTCAAAGCCAGCCAGCCCCTTATTGTTAATGTTCTAATGCTGCTGATATTATGACAACTCTTCCGTCATTCTGTTGTTGGGTTGTTTTACCTCTTCAAAATGAGCTAAATGGCCAGGTCACAAGGACCCCGAGGGCTCAAAGAAGGTTGATAGGACCTCACCCATTAGAAGAACTGTTGGGAGACAAATGGTAGCCTCTCTTCAAGGCTTTCCTCTCTGTTCTTTAACATGCACAGGATATGATTCTCTTGCACGTGGACCACGTCTTAACGTCCCATCCAACGGACGGGGGCCTTTCCAAGCGCATGGGTGCCCTCTTTCTCACCTAGCTCAGGATGGAGGTTTAAAGGAGACAAATAAAAAAGTGGATTAGAACCTGGTTCGGTTTTTTAACTCTGAGCGGCACTTTTTTTTTTAACACAATGGGCTAAATGACCAGGTCACAAGGGTTGGGTTGGGTTGTTTTACCTCTGAGCGGCACTTTTTTTCACACCATGGGCTAAATGGCCAGGTCACATGGACCCCGAAGGCTCAGAGAAGGTTGGGGGAGGGGACCCACTGGAACAGCTGTTGGGAGACAGATGGTAGCCTCCCGTCAAGGCCATTCAGCGTGTTCTTTAACGTGCACAGAGTATGGCTCTCCCGCACACGGGGCCACCGCTTTACGTCCCATCCGACGGACGGCGGCCTTTCCAAGCCCATCGGTGTTCCCTACTGACCGTGGGCAGGGCGGGGAATTTTCCGGAGATAAATCTCGACGCTGACCCAGCTGGGACTCGAACCTGGGAACTACAGATTACGAGCCTGGCGCGCTACCAACTGAGCCTCCCCTGCCCATCAGGTCACAAGGACTCTAAGGGCTCAGAGAAAGTTCGTGATAGGGAACCTACTGGACAGCTGTTAGGAGACAGATGATATCTTTCCGTAAAGGTCATTCAGCGTGTTCTTTAACGTGCACAGGGTATGGCTCTTCCGCACATGGCGCCACGGCTTAACGTTCCATCCGACGGACGGCTGGCTATCCAAGTCATCGGTGTCCCTTACTGACCGTGGGCAGGGCGGGGAGTTTTGCGGAGATATCTCAACGCTCGCCCTGCTGGGACTCGAACCTAAGAACTGCAGATTATGAGCCTGGCGCGCTACCGACTAAGCCACCCTCACCTCCTCGAACCTGGAAATTACAGATTACGAACTTGGCCCTGCACTGAACGCGCCAGCCCTGCACCCCCCCCCCCTCCTCTCAACCCCTTTCAATGGCAAGAACAAATCCGATTTTGAAAAAACAGAAGATCAAAACGCATCAAATTCCGTTATGATGCAAAAAAAATCAGCTTAAAAATAGGAATTTTAAATTTTTCATAGGGGATATTGATTCATTTTTTAATAGTTTAAAAAAAAAAAGCAGTAAATACGTTTAAACTCGGTTTACATAAAAACAAACATACAGCACCTAAAAAAATTATATATATATATGGCGTGAAGTCGTCATGCAAAAACTACATAAAAAAGTTGTGTTTAAATTTCCTACCTTTACCTTTTAATATTTTTAAAAGTAATCTCCAGGATGATGTGACTCTCCTCCAAATCCGCGTCAACTAAACAGTTTAAGTCATCACATTTTCACACCGCCCAGTAGTTCACACACTTTTACGCTAAACCCTCCACCTGAAATGCGCCGAGATGACCCTTGAACCCTCGTACACCCCGCTGACACTGCCGCGGCGGCTTTCCGTGCGCACCGCGCCTAATTTTCTCCTAATACCTAATATTCCGGCGTTTACCGAGCGCGGTGTCGATAGATCGATGGCCGAGCTCGCGCGCACGCGACCCATTTCCCGCGCCACCACTTTGGCGGGTTAATTGCCTCATGCACCGCCATTGGAGCCGGCTCCGCCCACTTTTGGAGCCGAGAGTAGAGAGAGCTTTTAGCGCGTTCTCGTTCCCGCCAACGCACGGTAGCTGCCCGATGGCCACGCCCCGACGCGCATGCGTCGATCAGGCGACAGCAGGAAGTGACGACATCAAGAGCAACCAATCGGAGGTCGGGGCTGTCAATAAGGGCTTTTAAAGTGGAGACGGAGGTGGGATTATCTGTCAAGATTTCGCCGTTTCCGAAAGTAACAGCCACAAAGAGAAAAAAAAAAGTGTTCAAGAGAAGAGAAAATTCGATAGGCTTTGGATGTTGTTGGGAACTTTTTTTTTCCGCTCTGGGCAGCAAAGATGGAGTTTTAAAAACGTATTTGTTTAGAGACTAAATTAGGAAAGAGAGTTAATTTGATTTCGCTAATGGAATTAGAAAAGCATGGGCACTTTGTTTCGCAGCTATTGCGTGAAGCTGATCAACTAGTCACGCAGACGAGAGACGAGCAGAAAAGGAGTCGTGAAATCTGAGAAGAAAATTCGGCTGGAGATAATCAACTCAAAATTAAAAATATATATGTATATATGTATATTTAAATATAGATTGATCTTTTCCTCTTAACCAGTAATTATTAACTAAACGCTTTTCGAAAATTTCTTTTCATTTGGGATGTTGTTTTGATGCGGCGATCGTTTTTCGAAAGGTTAAAAGGATGTTGGACCTTTTTCGCCTGTAAGTTCATCACATTTATTGATTCCAGGATACAATCATTTAAAGAAAGGTTATTTTTTTGATGGGGTGGGGGTTGGGGGGGTGGATGGCGATTTCTTCTGTGGGTTGTTCGTCTGGTGTAAAATTATAAGAGTAAAATAAGAATTAACAACTTTTTGTTTTTGTTTTTATATTTTTATTCGCTACGAATCTTTGGATTATGTTTGTACAGTCGCTCAGAAAAATATCCGAACACTATGGTTGATTACAGCATTCAGAAAAAATATCTGGAGCGTGTACAGCAACTGTACACGCTCCAGTTTGCTGTGAACGGTAACTGCACACGCTCAATATTTCTGTGAGTGGGCCCACACGATCCAGGTTTTTGTGAGCTCACACGATCCAATGTGCTGTGAACATTAACCGCAACCGCTCCAGTTTGCTGTGACGATGTGCTGTGAACATTAACCGCAACCGCTCCAGTTTGCTGTGAACGGTAACTGCACACGCTCAATATTTCCGTGAGTGAGCCCACACGTTCCAGGTCTTTGTGAGCTCACACGATCCAATGTGCTGTGAACATTAACCGCAACCGCTCCAGTTTGCTGTAAACGGTAACTGCACACGCTCCATATTCATTGCATTATATATTCATACGCATTATATATATTAAAAAAATATCCGAACACTATGGTTGATTACAGAATTCAGAAAAAATATCTGGCAACGTTTTTTTTAGAAATTAGTGATCTGGCAACCTTCGTGTTACGTGGCACGAAGGTTGCCAAATCACTAATTTCTAAAAAAAACGTTGCCAGATATTTTTTCTGAATTCTGTAATCAACCATAGTGTTCGGATACCTTTTTGAGAGACTGTAAAAGCGTTTAACTTGAAGTATTAGAGCTAGAATTTCCAAGATGAGATTAATTAATATTATATTAAATATTCAAATAACTGATTGATTTTTTTTTTTTAAATATTTTCAAACTTTCCTATAATAACAAAATATTTAAAATATCGAATACGTTCGAATTCTTCTACTTTCCAAGTTTTTCAATAATAAAAGCATTCGAAATGTTCAATGCAATCATTTTTTTTTTATTTTCGAGATTTTTAATAATAATAAAAGTATTCAAAATATTAACGCATTGCAATTTTTTTATTTTCAATACATTTCAAGTTTTTATTTGATACAAAAATATCGAAATATTCAATTCATTCAAGTTTATTTGATTGTTCAAGTTTTTCAGAGTAAAAGTATTCAAAATACTGAATAATTTAAAATTCTTTCTAATTTTCAAGTTTTTTTAATAATAATAAAAGTATCAAAATATTGAATGCATTGAAATTCTTCAGATTTTCAAGTTTTTAATAATTGCAAAATATCCAAAACATTCCCTACATTCAATTTTTCTGCTTTTCAAGTTTTTTAATAAATAATAAAAAATATTCAAAATATTGAATACATAAAAAAATTCCGATATTCAAGTTATTCAATAATAATAAAATATTCAAAATAATCAATGCATTCAAATTATTTTGATTTTCATGCTCGTTTCAAAGACGATACAAAATTCAATACATCAATTTGTTCTGATTTTCAAGCTCGTTTCAAAGCTCGTTTTCAATGTCCGAGTGGTTAGTGTGCTTGGCTACTGATCAAAGGGATCTGGGTTCGAACCCCGGGTAAGGCATGGATATTTGTGTTGTTTTTCTGCGAAGGTTCGCCATCCTCAGAGACCTTCTACTCTGGCGAATTAAACTGACAGGCTCCTGTCAGACCTTTGTGGCAAGCAGCTGCTTGAGGGGGTATTTAAAACTTAACAGAAAATACAAAATATTGAATATACACCTATCCCTCGATTTACACGGTACTCAGTTCACACAATTTTGGCTTTGCACGGTCAAAAAATGCAACCAGTTTCGATTTACACGGTACTGACTGAGACGTACATAGAAGGGAAATCTCAGTCAGTACCGTGTAAATCGAAACTGGTTGCATTTTTTGACCGTGCAAAGCCAAAATTGTGTGAACTGAGTACCGTGTAAATCGAGGGATAGGTGTATTCGAATCGGGTCAAATCATGGATGGCCATTTTGTTAAGAACCAGTCTCGGATCTAGATTCTTCTCTCTTACTTATGAATAAAGATAATTATTATTATTAGAGAAACAATTTTGGGCCAATCGATATGATCAAGCTGGAACAACCGAAATCTCATTCCAGTATAAATGTTTTCTAGAACCATGAAGATCGATCTCTTCTATTTAATGGTTCTGTAAAACATTTCTTGCAAATTATGTGTAACAAAATATTGAAGAATTTTCCTGTTAGTGCAATGGGATTCTAACTTCGAAGTTCCGTAACTCATAAAATATGCAAATAATAGAAAATTGCGACTAATATGAATTAAAGATCAAAATCAAATCTGTTCAAATTTCGATTTTCAACAATATTCGCTCAGTATTTAAAGAGTTGTGGATGCTGGAATATTTAACAATAACTTATGTTGTTTCAAAAAAAATTATTCAGAATTGTCTAATATTGAAATAATCATTACGCAAACTTCTAATATATGTATATATTTTATTAAATGGTTTAAAACAACACTTGTTATTTAAGTTTAAATTATTTTCTGAAGTAAATTCTTACGACGCATTACTGTTGTCAAATACTGCTTCCATAACTCTTTAAATACTGAACGAATAGTGTTAAAAATCGAGATTTAAATGGCTTTGATTATGATCTTTAATTTATCTTCAGTCACACTTTTCTATTAAATGCGTATTTTAGAAGTTATAGAACTTCGATGTTAGATTCCCATTGACATAAATAGCAGGTTTATATTCACTATTTTGGTTGGGTTGGGTTGTTTTACCTCTGAGCGGCACTTTTTTGCACACCATGGGCTAAATGGCCAGGTCACATGGACCCCGTAGGTTCAGAGAAGGTTGGGGGAGGGGACCCACTGGAACAGCTGTTGGGAGAAAGATGGTGGCCTCCCGTCAAGGCCATCCAGCGTGTTCTTTAACGTGCACAGGGTATGGCTCGCCCGCACACGGAGCCACGGCTTAACGTCCCATCCGACGGACGGCGGCCTTTTCAAGCCCATCGGTGTCCCCTACTGACCGTGGGCAGGGCAGGGAATTTTGCGGAGATAAATCTCAACGCTGACCCAGCTGGGACTCGAACCTGGGAACTACAGATTACGAGCCTGGCGCGCTACCGACTGAGCCGCCCCCGCCCCACTATTTTGGTAGGGCAGTGAATATGTTCAATATTTTTTGTCTCTTACCATTATTACGAATTATTATCATCTTTAAGGGGATGGGAATGGGGACAAGGGTTTCCTTCCTCCTATTCTACCCTCCCACTCCCCTGTTAGGAACACGCCCCTTGTTACGTAGATCAAAACTTAGATTTAGCACTAGGTAACTTCTTAAACGAGCTTTTATGGAAAAAAAATGAAACTGAAGATTAATTAAAGAATTAATGATCTCAATCCAATTTATCTCAATTGCAATATTTTTTAACTATATTCATTTGCTATTTAGTGTTATGGTAGAATATTTAACAGCTGCAAATGGCAATTAAAATAATTAATATTTGAAAAGTTAATTGAAACGGTAAAAAGCGAAAGTAATAATTATTGTACCAAACGTTACCAAAGTGTATAAATTTTTTAACAGTTTCTATAATGATTATTTAGATTTTTTGCCAATTTCGAATGATTTAATCGTTAAATGTTTCAGCTTCCAAAACTGTTTATCTTAAGATAATATATTCATATTGTGCTAAAATCGAGATTTAGATTTGATTGAGTATTTGTTTTTTGTTCAGCCACTTTTTTTTCGTGAAAAGCTTTTTAAAAAAGTTTCTTTAAGAAGCTCTGCCTCTTGCTTAGTAGTTGTCCAGTAGGTCTCCTAACCAACTCTGAACCTTCGGGGTCGTTGTTACCTTGTCATTCAGCCAATTGTCGGTACAAAAAGTATTCCTCAGAGGAAAAACAAACCTAATCTCAATAATCACAAACTCTGTATTGGCATGAGTCTAGTTTTAATAAAATGACCTTGGAGGGTATTTTTTTTTAAATTATAAAACATAATCTCAATTAAATTAAAAAATTTTTTTCAATAAAATAAATTACATTTATATTTTAGAATTAATATAATTTTATGTTTCTTATGTTATTTTACGTGACATTTTTATTAGATAAATTTTTAATACCATTCTATCACAGACATCGATTTTTAATGAATAAACGAATATTTTCACTCTAACAGCCGTCCCCGGTGGCCGTGCAGTTAGTGCACATGATTATTGATCAATAATAATAATAATTCATTCTACGCAGGGTGTTACAGTGAAGCCAAGGTACAGTCGCTCAAAAAAGTATCCGAACACTATGGTTCATTACAGAATTCAGAAAAAATATCTTTCAGCGATTTTTTTAGAAATTAGTGATCTGGCAACCTTCGTGTCACGTGATTACAGAATCCAGGAAAAATATCTGGAGCGTGTACAGCAACTGTACACGCTCCAGATACTGGAGCGTTCCTCCAGATACTAGTTTGCTGTGAACGGTAACTGAACACGCTCAATATTTCCGTGAGTGAGCCCACACGATCTAGTATCAAAATAATATGACCACCTACAGTCGCTCAAAAAAGTATCCGAACACTATGGTTGATTACAGAATTCAGAAAAAATATCTGGCAACAATTTTTTTAGAAATTAGTGTTCTGGCAACCTTCGTGTCATGTGACACGAAGGTTGCTGCCTGACAAGCAGCTGCCTGACAGGGGGGATATTTATTTATTATTTATGCCGCTGTAATGGCGGTGCTGGACTGATTCTTTATAATCTCGAACCAAACAATGAACGTTGATGTTAAAAACTATTAATTTTTTGGAATTATTTATAAAGTAAATTACATAAGAATTTATCAATTCAGGAGGTATTCCGAGAAATCAGTTTTTATATATGTGTGTATGAATATATAAAATTTCTTGGACTCTGGGTAGATGCTAATTTAACTTGGAATTATCATATTAACCAGCTAAGAGCTACTATTTCAAAAAATATTGGATCGATTGGGTGGATTAAAAAATATGTAAATCAACAAACTTTGATAAATTTATATTATACATTAGTGTACCCACATTTAATATATGGAATTAGTGTTTGGGGAGATACTAGTTCAGCCAATTTGAATAGTTTATTTTGTCTGCAAAAGAGAATTATGAGCTATATTCTAAGATTAAATTACAGAAATCCGGTACAACGCTTGATAGCAGAAAATGGAATACTAAATATGTATAATATTTACAAGTATGTTATGGGGAATTTTGTATACAGAGTGAAGAATAAAATGACAGAGTACTCGGAACTTTACTGCTGCTTAGAAAGAACGAAGACTTTCAGTTATGATACTCGACTTAAGAACAAGATCATGTTGCCCTTTTATAAGAAATCTATAGGTCAGAGGTCAATACGGTACATTGGCATTAAGATTTGGAATGACGAGATACCAGAGGATACTGTTGCAATGGAACAATATAGAACTTTTAAATATAAATATAAACTATATTTATTATCAAGACAATGATAGATTCAGACTACAAAAATTCACGTGCTCAAATAAATGTATAAATTAAGGCCACCATTTCTTCAAAAACTACGGCTTATTATATTCTCCTCTTTCACCTGTGAACTTGTCTGTGTTTTATGTACAGTCGCTCAAAAAAGTATCCGAACGCTATGGTTACAGAATTCAGAAAAAATATCTGGCAACGATTTTTTTTAGAAATTAGTGATCTGGCAACCTTCGTGTCACGTGACACGAAGGTTGCCAGATCATTAGTTTCTAAACTGTACCAATATATGTATGTTTGGGTGAAATAAACTTATTCAATTCAATATCAGTATCCATATGAATTCAGCGAGGTATTCAGAGAAATTAGTTTTGTATATTCAGATGAATTCAGCGAGGTGTCGCGAGAGATCTTTATTTTTCCCCCATCGGTATTTGGACGAATTCGGCAAGTTTTTATATCAGTATTCAGATGAATTCAGAGAGGTATTCCGAGAAATCAGTTTTTATATCAGTATCAAATGAATTCTGCGAGTATTCTGAGAAATCAGTTTTTTATATCTGTGTTCAGATGAATTCAGCGAGGTATTCGCAAAAATCGTTTTTTTTTTTATATCAGTATTCAGATGAATTCAGCGAGGTATTCGCAAAAATCGTTTTTTTTTTTATATCAGTATTCAGATGAATTCAGCGAGGTATTCGCAAAAATCGTTTTTTTTTTTATATCAGTATTCAGATGAATTCAGGTCCGCTTTGTTGGGCTCAAAACATTACAGATGACTTCGGGGTGAGGCTCAAACCATTACAGATGACTTCGGGATGAGGCTCAAAACATTACAGATGACTTCGGGGGTGGGGCTCAAAACATTACAGATGACTTCGGGGGTGGGGCTCAAAACATTACAGTGACTTCGGGGGTGGGGCTCAAAACATTACAGATGACTTCGGGGTGGGCTCAAAAAACATTACAGATGACTTCGGGGGTGGGGCTCAAAACATTACAGAAGACTTCGGGGTGGGTTCAAAACATTACAGATGACTTCGGGGTGGGGCTCAAATTTCTATTTTAATTTTTTTACAATTGTGAAAAAGTGGGAAGAAAAACAACTTTCAATTATAATTTTACCCTTTTAATAAGTCTTGAGCAATAAAAATCACCTCATTCAGCTTTTGATTCGTTTTTTAGATATTTTCTCTCATTAATCAATCGTTCTTAGGGTTTGTAATGATGTTAATCAAGAACTCGAAAATTTCTAAGAGTGCTTCTAATATTTTTTCGTTTAAAGTAAGATTACGATTTAAGTTTCCCCATCAAATAATTGTAATCCTTTCAAAGTTTATAAAAGCCTCTATGGAAGTGAGCAATGGAAAATGCTTTAAATTTCACTATATTGTAAAGTATACGATAAACTGTAGTTTTATCTATCTATACAAGAGGTACGCCAGTTACATACACATTTCCAGGGGGTACGTGAAGCATAAAAGGTTGAGAACCACTGATATATATGTTTTATTTTATTCCCATTGTTATACTATAACTATAGTTTTATCTATCTATACAACGGGTACGCCAGTTACATACACATTTCCAGAGGGGTACGTGAAGCGTAAAAGGTTGAGAACCACTGATATATGTTTTATTTTATTCCCATTGTTATACTCTAACTATAATTTTATGTATCTATACAAGGGGTACGCCAGTTACATACACATTTCCAGGGGGTACGTGAAGCATAAAAGGTTGAGAACCACTGATATATATGTTTTATTTTATTCCCATTGTTATACTATAACTGTTGTTTTATCTATCTATACAAGGGGTACGCCAATTACATACACATTTCCAGGGAGTACGTGAAGCATAAAAGGTTGAGAACCACTGATATATATGTTTTATTCCCATTGTTATAATATAACTATAGTTTTATCTATCTATACAAGGGGTACGCCAGTTACATACACATTTCCAAGGGGTACGTGAAGCGTAAAATGTTGAGAACCACTGATATATGTTTTATTTTATTCCCATTGTTATACTCTAACTATAATTTTATGTATCTATACAAGGGGTACGCCAGTTACATACACATTTCCAAGGGGTACGTGAAGCATAAAAGGTTGAGAACCACTGATATATATATTTTATTTTATTCCCATTGTTATACTATAACTGTAGTTTTATCTATCTATACAAGGGGTACGCCAGTTACATACACATTTCCAGGGAGTACGTGAAGCATAAAAGGTTGAGAACCACTGATATATATGTTTTATTCCCATTGTTATAATATAACTATAGTTTTATCTATCTATACAAGGGGTACGCCAGTTACATACACATTTCCAAGGGGTACGTGAAGCGTAAAATGTTGAGAACCACTGATATATGTTTTATTTTATTCCCATTGTTATACTCTAACTATAATTTTATGTATCTATACAAGGGGTACGCCAGTTACATACACATTTCCAAGGGGTACGTGAAGCATAAAAGGTTGAGAACCACTGATATATATGTTTTATTTTATTCCCATTGTTATACTATAACTATAGTTTTATCTATCTATACAAGGGGTACGCCAGTTACATACACATTTCCAAGGGGTACGTGAGCGTAAAAGGTTGAGAACCACTGATATATGCTTTACTTTATTCCCATTGTTATACTCTAACTATAATTTTATGTATCTATACAAGGGGTACGCCAGTTATATACACATTTCCAGGGAGTACGTGAAGCATAAAAGGTTGAGAACCACTGATATATGTTTTATTTTATTACCATTGTTATACTCTAACTATAATTTTATGTATCTATACAAGGGGTACGTCAGTTACATACACATTTCCAGGGGGTACGTGAAGCATAAAAGGTTGAGAACCACTGATATATGCTTTATTTTATTCCCATTGTTATACTATAACTATAGTTTTATCTATCTATACAAGGGGTACGCCAGTTACATACATATTTCCAGGGGGTACGTGAAGCATAAAAGGTTGAGAACCACTGATATATGTTTTATTTTATTCCCATTGTTATACTATAACTATAGTTTTATCTATCTATACAAGGGGTACGCCAGTTACATACACATTTCCATGGGGTACGTGAAGCATAAAAGGTTGAGAACCATTGATATATATGTTTTATTTTATTCCCATTGTTATACTATAACTATAGTTTTATCTATCTATACAAGGGGTACGCCAGTTACATACACATTTCCAGGGGGTATGTGAAGCATAAAAGTTTGAGAACCACTGATATATATGTTTTATTTTATTCCCATTGTTATACTATAACTATAGTTTTATCTATCTATACAAGGGGTACGCCAGTTACATACACATTTCCAGGGGGTACGTGAAGCATAAAAGGTTGAGAACCACTGATATATATGTTTTATTTTATTCCCATTGTTATACTATAACTATAGTTTTATCTATCTATACAAATGGTACGCCAGTCACATTACACATTTCCAGGGAGTACGTGGAGCATAAAAGATTGAGAACCACTGCTTTTGAGAATTGTATTTTATTATTTATAATTTTCAGATTATTTAGCAGTGAGTTGAACAGCTTTAAGCCACTCCCGTGGTCGAGTGGTTAGCGTGCTTGGTTACTGATCAACGGAACCGGGGTTCGAGTCCCGGATAAGGCATGGATATTTGTGTTGTTTTTCTGCTGAGTTTCCGTCATCATCACAGATCTTCTGCTATGGCGTATTTGAACTGGCTGGATAATAAATATTCCCTCAAGCAGCTGCTTAAGGAAATATATTTTTTTCTACCCATACCTTCTACTATGGCATATAAACTGACAGGCTCCTGTCAGACCTCTGTGGCAAGCAGCTGCTTGAGGGGGTGTTTATTTTTCTTTAATATTTTTTGAATAATTCTTTGTTTTGTGATACAGAACCCAATAACTTCTTAAAAAGCTTTTTTATGAAAACAATGTGACTGAAGATAATAGAAATAGATTTGACGGAGATCTTTAAAGTCTCGATTTTCAGCAATATTCCTTCGGTATTTAAGGAGGCTGAAAATGTTATTTTTCTGTTTATATATTATATATATATATTGATGTATTCAAGACTGCAGTATATATATATATATGTTTTGTAAATATCCACTTGCGAATTAAATACTAACTCTTGTGAAACTTGATAAACTCATGGAATAGTTCGAATGACGAGTGAAGAATGGATATCGCAAGTGTCAGAAATGACTGCAAAACGGTGACCAAAGCCATTTCAGTCGACCATTTGGCTTGTGCCTGAAACTCAAAGGAGGCCTCATATTTAGACACACTTGTTAATTTTTTGATGTTAGATACGACTCATCAACAGTTCTAATGAAAGAGATGAATAAATGGATTGATTTAGTAAAAGAAATTTTTTAAAAAACTGATGAGCCCTGGATAAGGAGGCATGGATATTTCTGGTGTCTTTTTGCTGAGGCCTCGCCTTATATACTTTCTCTGTAATGTATTACACTTACAAGCTCTTATCGATCTCTGTGAGAAGCAGTGGATTGAGGGATAAATTTTTTATATGGATTTTTCTCAACCTAGAATTAAAGATGCTTGTGAATAATAATTGCAATTTTTATTCGGGCTAGGGGCCCCAAAAATTGGAAGTGTCCCGGGGCCACTCTGGACTTGGAAGAGGTTCTGCTGGTGACCGTTAGAAATTATTGAAAATGGTGAGAGAGAAAAAATATACATGAAACTTTCTAAAAGAATTTGAGTTTTTGCAAAAGTGTCAGGGTGGCAAGAAAGGTAGGTTGATTTCACTCTGAAACACACTTTTTTTTACACAATGGGCTAAATGGCCAGTTCACAAGGACCCCAAGGACTGGGGAAGGGAACCCATTGGACAGCTGTTAGGAGACAGATGGGAGCTTCCCTTCAAGGCTATTCAGCGTGTTATTTAAGGTGCACAGGGTATGGCTCTCCCGCACACGGGGCCACTGCTTAACATCGCATTGAATAAACGGCAGTCTTCCCAAGCTCATCGGTGTTCCCTACTGACCTAGGTCAGGGCGGGAGTTTTGCGGGAATAAATCTCTATCTGTCCACAATAAGAAAGAACGAATTGGGAACTGCAGATTACCACATACCATAGATGTAGGAAACTAAGATGAAGAGGGAGACTCATAAGATACAAAGAAGAGGGAGACTCATAAGATACAAAGAAGAGGGAGACTCATAAGATGCAAAGAAGCGGGAGACTCATAGGACAAGATGAAGAGGGAGACTCATTAGATAAGATGAAGAGGGAGACTCATAAGATACAAAGAAGAGGGAGACTCATAAGATACAAAGAAGAGGGAGACTCATAAGATGCAAAGAAGCGGGAGACTCATAGGACAAGATGAAGAGGGAGACTCATTAGATAAGATGAAGAGGGAGACTCATAAGATACAAAGAAGAGGGAGACTCATAAGATGCAAAGAAGCGGGAGACTCATAGGACAAGATGAAGAGGGAGACTCATTAGATAAGATGAAGAGGGAGACTCATAAGATAAGATGAAGAGGGAGACTCATAAGATAAGATGAAGAGGGAGACTCATAAGACAAGATGAAGAGGGAGACTCATAGGACAAGATGAAGATGGCGCGCTACCGACTAAGCCAACTCCCGCTCTTAGACTTGTAGAAAACTTAGATAAATAACTGAACTGAAAAAAAAGAGATCGAAAGATGGATTGAGTAGTTTTACAAGTTAGTTACGCAACCTGTTGGCAGAATTTGATTCCAGTGCAATAATTGATGAATTCGTTTTGGTCGAAGGAGCTGTGGGGAAATCAATGAAGAAAAACAAGAGGTGTGAGACACTATCATCTTTGAGAAATGGGACGTCGCCTGTTGTTGATGATGGAATAGCCCGAGATGCTGAAATAAAGAACTGGGAGTTTTAATTATAGTGGATGAAGGAGGTATGCGAAATGGACTCGAAGGATGAGGAGGTGGGAGGTTTATGACCGAGCGAGTAAAGATGCGTTTTGATTGTAGCATTCAGAAGAGGGAGAACTGGAAAGAAGTGAAGGCAAAAATTACTGTGGAATTAGTTTGTTGCGTGTGCGTGGAAATGTCTTTCGGAAAATTGCTGTTAATTTTTTTCTTCCGGGTGCGAGTAAAGTTTAGTGTGAAAGTTTACTTAGTTGATTTATTCCAGAGAGAAGCTGATGAATCAGAAATTTTGGTTTTGCCTCCGAGGATTTAGAAATATTTAAGAATGAGTGAGTGGTTTCTTGTCTTGTTGATTTGAAAGATGTGTATCATCTTTCAAATTGAATTTCATCTTGAAGAAGGAGACAAACACGAAGTGCTGAAGAGGGAGACTCATAGGTTATAATGATGAGGGAGATTCATAGGATATGAAGAAGAGGGAGAGTCGTAGCATATGACGAAGAGAGAGATTCATAGGATATGACGGAGAGAGAGAGAGTGCCTCATAGGATACGAAGAAGGAGATTCGTAGGATATGAGGAAGATGGTGACTCGTGATATGATGAAGAGGGAGATTCATGGGATATGATGAAGAGGGAGGCTCATGGGATATGATGAAGAGGGAGACTCGTGGGATATGATGAAGAGCAGACTCATTAGGTATAATGAAGAGGGAGACTCATAGGATACGATGAAGAGCAGACTCATTAGGTATAATGAAGAGGGAGACTCATAAGATAAGATGAAGAGGGAGACTCATAAGATAAGATGAAGAGGGAGACTCATAAGATAAGATGAAGAGGGAGACTCATAAGTTACGATGAAGAGCGAGACTCATAAGATAAGATGAAGAGCCGATCGAGCATCTGTGATTTGTGTTGGAACAAAATATCCGATCTGCGGCTGCTCAACCACGTAACTTACAAGAGTTAAAGGATCTGCTGGTAACGTGTTGGTACCAGATACCACAAGACACTTTTAGAAATCTTGTAGCGTCCATGCCTCGCCGGGTAAGCGCTGTTTTGGCAGCACGTGGAGGACCAACATCGAATTAGGCAGGTGGTCATAATGTTTTGGCTCTTCAGTGTATATATTAATATTTATATAATGTGAAAAAAATGGAGCTAGCCAGAATATAAATAAATACCCCCTCAAGCACTGCTTTCCACAGAGGTCTGTCAGTTTATATGCCATAGTAGAGGGTCTGTGAGGATGGCAGGACCTCAGCAGAAAAACAACACACACAACCATGCCTTACCCGTGGCTCGAACCCAGGTCCCTTAGATCAGTAGCCAAGCGCGCTAACCATTGGTCACGGGACGGCTCTGGTCAGAATATGACAAAATAAATTTCTGTTGTCCCACAAACCTACATAGCTTGTCTGCAGAAAATGGAATGCAACAGATTCAATATTAATTTGAATGTATTTAGTTCCTAAAAAAAAATTAAAAAAAGGAAAAAAAAAATATGCAAATTAAACGAAAGGAAGAGAAAATTATCTCCATACATTGCTTATGATACCAAAAATCAAATATATGTATATGATTCAGTAGTAAAGTACAGTCGCTCAAAAAAGTATCCGAAAACTACGGTTGATTACAGAATTCAGAAAAAATATCTGGCAACGATTTTTTTAGAAATCAGTGATCTGGCAACCTTCGTGTCACGTGACACGATTTTTTTAGAAATCAGTGATCTGGCAACCTTCGTGTCACGTGACACGAAGGTTGCCAGATCACTCATTTCTAAAAAAAAATCATTGCCAGATATTTTTTCTGAATTCTGTAATCAACCATAGTGTACGGATACTTTTTTGAGCGACTGTAGGTGGTCATATTATTTTGATACTAGATCGTGTGGGCTCACTCACGGAAATATTGAGCGTGTGCAGTTACCGTTCACAGCAAATTGGAGCGTATGCAGTAACTGCACACGCTCCAGTTTGCTGTGAACGGTAACTGGAGCATGTACAGTTGCTGTACACGCTCCAGATATTTTTCCTAAATTCTGTAATCACGTGACACGAAGGTTGCCAGATCACTCATTTCTAAACAAAATCGTTGCCAGATATTTTTTCTGAATTCTATAATCAACCGTAGTGTTCGGATACTTTTTTGAGCGACTGTATCACAGGAGGTTCCTGTAGACACGGGACTCATGAAATAGCTGAAAAAAATTTAGTTTCGCCGTAAGTGGGATTCGAACCCGTTTTCCCAGTTAAATGATAGGCATGCTGACCACTTAAGGCAAAACTAAATTTTTTCAGCTATTTAATACGTATATGATACTAATTTTTTTATTATTCATAAATAAAAATAATAAATACCCCCTCAAGCAGATGCTTGCCACAGAGGTCTGACAGGAGCCTATCAGATTATATGCCATATCTTCTCAAAAATAAATATTGAATAACTGATCAAAAACTTTCACATTTCAAGCAGTTTCATAAGAAGAAGCATAAACACTACCCTACCGAAATATTACAGAATTTCCATGTTATGTTAATAAGAATCCAACTCCGAAGCATTACAGGGGCGGGGGTGGCTCAGTCGGTAGCGCGCCAGGCTCGTATAGCTGAAATAACCTGCAGTTCCCAGGTTCGAGTCCCAGCTGGATCAGCGTTGAGATTTATCTCGGCAAAATTCCCCGCCCTGCCCAGGGTCAGAAGGGGACACCGATGGGCTTGGAATGGCCGCCGTCCGTCGGATGGGACGTTAAGCCGTGGCCCCGTGTGTGGGAGAGCCATACCCTGTGCACGTTAAAGAACACGCTGGCTGGCCTTGACGGGAGACTACCATCTGTCTCCCAACAGCTGTTCCAGTGGGTCCCCTCCCCCAACCTTCTCTGAGCCTTCGGGGTCCATGTGACCTGGCCATTTAGCCCATGGTGTGCAAAAAAGTGCCGCTCAGAAGTAAAACAACCCAACAACCCAAAGCTTTATAAATTCATAAATATGCGTTTAATGGCCTATGATTGAAGATAAATTATATTATAAAATAGATAAAATGTGATGGGAAGGTTAGAAACCCTTCAACTTTGGGCTTCCTGCTATCCCAAACAAGGAATAGAACGTGTACAGTCGCTCAAAAAATTATCCAAACACTATGGTTGATTACAGAATTCAGAAAAAAATATCTGGCAATGTTTTTTTTTTCAAATTAGTGATCTGGCAACCTTCGTGTCACGTGACACGTAGGTTGCCAGATCACTAATTTCTAAAAAATCGTTGTCAGATATTTTTTCTGAATTCTGTAATGGATATTTTTTTGAGCGACTGTAGGAAAATAAAAATAGAAATGAAAGTTTTCTGAATATTTAAATGTTCCTACTTGTGCAGAGTAAATCTTTCCGTAATCCAATACACTTGGTTCCCAATTTCCTTTCCTTTCTGCACCAAAATAGACTTCCAAAAAAAAAATCAACAGATACAACAAGGTATAAAGAGTAACAGAGTCACAATTTTTTCTTCAGTTCCACCACCAAAAATAACCATGAAGTTACACTAGAGAAAGTTTGTATAAAACACATTTTTCTTGAACAGTCAATATTGTACATTGTAGATTGAATTCCACTTTTTTTTTTTCGAAAAGCGAAATCTCAGCGAAAGGCGAATTTAGATTCTGTTTATTAAAGAACTTTCCTCTAAGAAATTGAGAATCAGGGTCTGAATTTTTAATCTATTGCTTTTACTGTAGCTTCTTCAGAGAAGAGATTTCATTGACAATTCTTCATCAATAATCTTCTTCATCTTTTCCTTCAGAATTTGTCGTTGAAATTGATAGAGAGGATAATGTAAAAAGACATGAGAAATATTTTCTGGAGTTTTACAGATGGCACAATGTGGAGAGGTTTTTTGTTAATTTTGAAGAGCTTTTCATTTAAAGCAGAGTGATCAAGGTTAATCCTGAAAAGAGCCGTTTCTTGTCTTCTGCTCAGATGAGATGTTTGAAGTTGGGGGGGGGGGAGGCTATCAAAGACGCTGCGATAGAATATGCCAACATTTTTGCGATTATTTTGAAAATGTTTAATCCATTCAGAGTAAATTATTCTATTTTCTCTAATGCAAAAAACTGTATGTTATGATGTTATATATGCTTGCGGTTTTCTGTAAGCACTTTTTTTTTCTAAAAAATTTTAAGTTCCCTTAGGTTGAAAGGAGTATTCAAATATTCTGGAGCTAGAGGTAGATTTTCCAAGGCTGTTTCTATGAATTTGGAAATTTTTTCTTTGTTATTTCTGAATGAATCAGAGCTAGATAACTTACAATAAGAAGAGAAATGATGGACGAAATATTCCGCTAGTCTCTCGATTGTGCAATTTAGAGCTATAGTAAGTTGGGTTCAGATGGGAGTAAGTTCAGGAGCTGTTCCAATTTTCTTTATTTTCCTGCAATTAGTTGACTGAGGAGTCTGGAAATTAATATCCTTTCAGAAGTGTTGCCGCTGTTTTTTCTCAATATTTTTTGTTTCTCTTTTACTTTTAGCACAAATTTTTTGGTATTCTTCAATATCTTTTAAATTTCTAGATCTTTTAGCTTTTCTTTCACTTCTCCTATTTGCAGTGATCTTTTTTACTTCTAGACCTTTTAGCTTTTCTTTCACTTCTCCTATTTGCAGTGATCTTTTTTACTTCTAGACCTTTTAGCTTTTCTTTCACTTCTCCTATTTGCAGTGATCTTTTTTACTTCTAGACCTTTTAGCTTTTCTTTCACTTCTCCTATTTGCAGTGATCTTTTTTTACTTCTAGACCTTTTAGCTTTTCTTTCACTTCTCCTATTTGCAGTGATCTTTTTTACTTCTAGACCTTTTAGCTTTTCTTTCACTTCTCCTATTTGCAGTGATCTTTTTTACTTCTAGACCTTTTAGCTTTTCTTTCACTTCTCCTATTTGCAGTGATCTTTTTTACTTCTAGACCTTTTAGCTTTTCTTTCACTTCTCCTATTTGCAGTGATCTTTTTTACTTCTAGACCTTTTAGCTTTTCTTTCACTTCTCCTATTTGCGGTGATCTTTTTTACTTCTAGACCTTTTAGCTTTTCTTTCACTTCTCCTATTTGCAGTGATCTTTTTTACTTCTAGACCTTTTAGCTTTTCTTTCACTTCTCCTATTTGCAGTGATCTTTTTACTTCTATAGCATAAGAACAAATTTTAACGGGGGCTTTCAATTCTTTAGTGTTACATTGATAGTTCCTGAAGAGAGAAGAACTAAATTCAATTAGATTAGACTGACTGTTTTCATTTTGCAGTTCACCTGAGATATTTTTCTTGAATCGAAACCAATTTGTAACTTTCAAAATGAGTTTTATATATTTTAGACCAAAAACTAACTGAAATAATAACTGGTAGATGATCGCTCCCAAGAGAATCATGATGTGTTGTCCATGCAAAATGTTTGGCAAAGGAAGCTGAGACAAGGGAGAGGTCAATAGCTTTTTCTCTTCCTGGAAGTTTGAAAAAGGTAGGAGAGCCATCATTGAGCACAACCAGGTTAAGATCCATGGTCAGATTTTCAACAATGTTTCCTCTTCTCTTTGTGGAGGCGGGGGTGGCTCAGTCGGTAGCGCGCCTGGTTCGTAATCTGTACTTCCCAGGTTCGAGTCCCAGCTGGGTCAGCGTTGAGATTTATCTCCGCAAAATTCCCCGCCCTGCCCACGGTCAATAGGGGACACCGATGGGCTTGGAAATGCCGCCGTCCGTCGGATGGGACGTTAAGCCGTGGCCCCATGTGCGGGAGAGTCATACCCTGTGCACGTTAAAGAACACACTGGATGGCCTTGACGGGAGGCTACCATCTGTCTCCCAACAGCTGTTCCAGTGGGTCCCCTCCCCCAACCTTCTCTGAGCCTTCGGGGTCCATGTGACCTGGCCATTTAGCCCATGGTGTGCAAAAAAGTGCCGCTCAGAGGTAAAACAATCCAACGTTAAAGAACACGCTGGATGGCCTTGACTGGAGGCTACCATCTGTCTCCCAACAGCTGTTCCAGTGGGTCCCCTCCTCCAACCTTCTCTGAGTCTTCGGGGTCCATGTGACCTGGCCATTTAGCCCATGGAGTGCAAAAAAGTGCCGCTCAGAGGTAAAACAATCCAACCCAACTTCTCTCTGTAGTGTAGCATCCCCAAGTTCTACTGTGTGTATTCCAGTCTCCGCATATAAGCCGTGGTTGTGGGCATTGATGTAAAGTATTTTTGAAATCTTCGATGAAATCTATGAAAGGAGATCTTAAAGATGAAATCTATAATTTTCATTTGCACTGCTACAATTTCGTGGAATTGATTACGACAGGATATCTCAATAGGAGCTTATGGTAATTTGGAGTGCACGTGAATAGCCACCCCACCTCTTTTAGATCCATCGTTTCTAGGTTTTAGATAAGAAACATACTGAGAGATCTTGGGAGCCTTTTCCACATACGTTTCGCTGAAAATAAGAACTGAAAAATTTTTATCCCGAAAATGTTCATTAAACTCTAGAATTTTATTTTTCAGACCTCTACAGTTCCACTGAAATAAGAAGTTATTAGGATTGTGAATAAGATCCATAAAAATATTTTTATCTTCTTTTTACAAAAAATGTTATTACTCATATTTATAGTAATAATAAAAATAAATACCCCCTCAAGCAGCTGCTTGCCACAGAGGTCTGACAGGAGCCTGTCAGTTTATATGCCATAGTAGAAGGTCTGAGAGGATGGTAGCACCTCAGCAGAAAACAACACGAACATCCATGCCTTACCCGGGGCTCGAACCCAGGTACCGTAGATCAGTAGCCGAGCGCGCTAACCACTCGGCAACGGGACGGCGATATTTATAGTATCTGAGAAATTTTCTGCTTGATTCTAATCAATCTTCTATTTATATTATGTCCCTCGGATGAACTTTTCAGTAAGTTTAGGAGATCTGTTAGGCATTCCAGGACATCATTAATTTTAAGGAGGATGATTTAATCATCATGGTCTTCAAAATGTTTTTGTTGTTGTTGTTTTTGTTGTTTTACCTCTGAGCGGCACTTTTTTGCACACCATGGGCTAAATGGCCAGGTCACATGGACCCCGAAGGCTCAGAGAAGGTTGGGAGAGGGGACCCACTGGAACAGCTGTTGGGAGACAGATGGTAGCCTCCCGTCAAGGCCATCCAGCGTGTTCTTTAAAGTGCACAGGGTATGTCTCTCCCGCACACGGGGCCACGGCTTAACGTCCCATCCGACGGACGGCGACCTTTCCAAGCCCATCGGTGTCCCCTACTGACCGTGGGCAGAGCGGGGAATTTTGCGGAGATAAATCTCAACGCTAACCCAGCTGGGACTCGAACCTGGGAACTACAGATTACGAGCCTGGCGCGCTACCGACTGAGCCACCCCCGCCCCAAAAATGTTTTTGTGCCTGGGGATTGGAATTTTTGATCGAATCTGTTTTTTCTGAATAGATTTTTGAACGGACATTCTATTAGATGAGAGTTGAATTTTGGCTACCTTTATTACTTCCTTGTGTATAATATTATATGTTGCCCTGCCATGATCTGTAAGAGAATCACGTGTTTCGGCTGTATCAACTTGTAAAGTTCCTTTAGTGATGTAGGAATGATCCTCTTGTTGTATCTTTTTTAATGCCTGTGACCATGGTAGATTATTTTGGATCATCAATTTCTTTGCTCGACAGACCTGAAGTCTCACTTGACATCCTGCATAAATGGAAGGGTGATCTCCTCCACGGTTGGGCCACCAGAAAAAAGTGCTTTTACACTCTCTATGGGTTCGAGCCCCGGGTAAGGCATGGATGTTCGTGTTGTTTTCTGCTAAGGTCCTGCCATCCTCTCAGATCTTCTACTGTGGCATATAAACTGACAGGCTCCAGTCAGACCTCTGTGGCAAGCAGCTGCTTGAGGGGGTATTTATTTATTTATTTATTTTATTTATGGTTATGATGTCCATTGCATCTCTTTTCCTCTGCAGTATGCCGCGAAATGCCCAAATCTCTGACAGTAATGACATTTTGCAGGTGGCCTTACATATTTATTCACTTTGCATTCTTTTAATCTAATTATTATCTTATCGGAAATCTTCTGATTGAACGTTAAGACCATTTTCGAGATAGGATTTCCTCTTTCTCCGATTTCATTAGTTGTTGTTTTGGCAAAATGTCTCACACGCCTAACATTTATTACTCCTTGAGATAAAAGGTCGCTCCATCTTCAGTAATATCTAGTGGAACTTTAGTATATAATTCCTTCTGGATGAATAATATTTTTAGATTGCGCGTGATGAAAATAGCTAGAGTTTCAATGTGAGAACATTTTAAAATGATATTGGCATCATATTCTGATTTTAGATTTACCAATAAGACTTCTTTAGGATGATATTTTCCTGTAACTCTACCGCCAAGCTTTTCGTAAAAGAACTGAACTAAGCTGGCGGTACTAAGACTCTTTCAGCGGCGGGGGTGGCTCAGTCGGTAGCGCGCCAGGCTCGTAATCTGTAGTTCCCAGGTTCGAGTCCCAGCTGGGTCAGCGTTGAGATTTATCTCCGCAAAATTCCACGCCCTGCCCACGGTCAGTAGGGGAGACCGATGGGATTGGAAAGGCCGCCGTCCGTCGGATGGGACGTTAAGCAGTGGCCTCGTGTGCGGGAGAGCCATACCCTGTGCACGTTAAAGAACACGCTGGATGGCCTTGACGGGAGGCTACCATCTGTCTCCCAACAGCTGTTCCAGTGGGTCCCCTCCCCCAACCTTCTCTGAGCCTTCGTATGTAACCTGGCCATTTAGCCCATGGTGTGCAAAAAAGTGCTGCTCAGAGGTAAAACAACCCTAAGTTAAAGAACACCCTGGATGGCCTTGACGGGAGGCTACCATCTGTCTTCCAACAGCTGTTCCAGTGGGTCCCCAACCTTCTCTGAGCCTTCGGGGTCCATGTGACCTGACCATTTAGCCCATGGTGTGCAAAAAAGTGCCGCTCAGAGGTAAAACAACCCAAACAACTAAGACTCTTTATAAGACTATTTTTCCCTGCAATAATTAAATTAACAGAAGTAGTTGAATAACTAGGATATTTTTCAGAGATTGTTTCTGCCTCCTGTTGTGTAATATATGTCTGGGTTGGGTTGTTTTACCTCTGAGCGGCACTTTTTTGCACACCATGGGCTAAATGGCCAGGTCACATGGACCCCGAAGGCTCAGAGAAGGTTGGGGGAGGGGACCCACTGGAACAGCTGTTGGGAGAAGATGGTAGCCTCCCGTCAAGGCCATCCGACGGACGGCGGCCTTTCCAAGCCCATCGGTGTCCCCTACTGACCGTAGGCAAGGCGGGGAATTTTTGCGGAGATAAATCTCAACGATGACCCAGCTGGGACTCGAACCTGGGAATTACAGATTACGAGCAGGCGCGCTACCGACTGAGCTACCCCCGCCCCTCTTCAATAGTAGCTAATATGGTGAAATAAAGCTTCTAGAGACGTTCAGCACTATTTATAAAACGAAGCTACAACGAAGTTCTTAATAAGGAACTCAAATCCCATAAGCCAAATTTGAAAGAATCACAAATCCGGTCAATATAGTACTGTCGCTCAAAAAGATACCCGAACGCTATGGTTGATTACAGAATTCAGAAAAAATATCTGGCAACGATTTCTTTTAGAAATGAGTGATCTGGCAACCTTCGTGTCACGTGATTACAGAATTCAGGAAAAATATCTGGAGCGTGTACAGCAACTGTACACGCTCCAGTTACCGTTCGCTCAATATTTCCGTGAGTGAGCCCACACGATCTAGTATCAAAATAATATGACCACCTACAGTCGCTCAAAAAAATATCTGAACACTATGGTTGATTACAGAATTCAGAAAAAATATCTGGCAACGATTTTTTTTAGAAATGAGTGATCTGGCAACCTTCGTGTCACGTGATTACAGAATTCAGGAAAAATATCTGGAGCGTGTACAGCAACTGTACACGCTCCAGTTACCGTTCGCTCAATATTTCCGTGAGTGAGCCCACACGATCTAGTATCAAAATAATATGACCACCTACAGTCGCTCAAAAAAATATCTGAACACTATGGTTGATTACAGAATTCAGAAAAAATATCTGGCAACGATTTCTTTTAGAAATGAGTGATCTGGCAACCTTCGTGTCACGTGATTACAGAATTCAGGAAAAATATCTGGAGCGTGTACAGCAACTGTACACGCTCCAGTTACCGTTCGCTCAATATTTCCGTGAGTGAGCCCACACGATCTAGTATCAAAATAATATGACCACCTACAGTCGCTCAAAAAAATATCTGAACACTATGGTTGATTACAGAATTCAGATAAAATATCTGGCAACGATTTCTTTTAGAAATGAGTGATCTGGCAACCTTCGTGTCACGTGATTACAGAATTCAGGAAAAATATCTGGAGCGTGTACAGCAACTGTACACGCTCCAGTTACCGTTCGCTCAATATTTCCGTGAGTGAGCCCACACGATCTAGTATCAAAATAATATGACCACCTACAGTCGCTCAAAAAAATATCTGAACACTATGGTTGATTACAGAATTCAGAAAAAATATCTGGAGCGTGTACAGCAACTGTACACGCTCCAGTTACCGTTCGCTCAATATTTCCGTGAGTGAGCCCACACGATCTAGTATCAAAATAATATGACCACCTACAGTCGCTCAAAAAAATATCTGAACACTATGGTTGATTACAGAATTCAGAAAAAATATCTGGAGCGTGTACAGCAACTGTACACGCTCCAGTTACCGTTCGCTCAATATTTCCGTGAGTGAGCCCACACGATCTAGTATCAAAATAATATGACCACCTACAGTCGCTCAAAAAAATATCTGAACACTATGGTTGATTACAGAATTCAGAAAAAATATCTGGAGCGTGTACAGCAACTGTACACGCTCCAGTTACCGTTCGCTCAATATTTCCGTGAGTGAGCCCACACGATCTAGTATCAAAATAATATGACCACCTACAGTCGCTCAAAAAAATATCTGAACACTATGGTTGATTACAGAATTCAGGAAAAATATCTGGAGCGTGTACAGCAACTGTACACGCTCCAGTTACCGTTCGCTCAATATTTCCGTGAGTGAGCCCACACGATCTAGTATCAAAATAATATGACCACCTACAGTCGCTCAAAAAAATATCTGAACACTATGGTTGATTACAGAATTCAGATAAAATATCTGGCAACGATTTCTTTTAGAAATGAGTGATCTGGCAACCTTCGTGTCACGTGATTACAGAATTCAGGAAAAATATCTGGAGCGTGTACAGCAACTGTACACGCTCCAGTTACCGTTCGCTCAATATTTCCGTGAGTGAGCCCACACGATCTAGTATCAAAATAATATGACCACCTACAGTCGCTCAAAAAAATATCTGAACACTATGGTTGATTACAGAATTCAGAAAAAATATCTGGCAACGATTTTTTTTAGAAATGAGTGATCTGGCAACCTTCGTGTCACGTGATTACAGAATTCAGGAAAAATATCTGGAGCGTGTACAGCAACTGTACACGCTCCAGTTACCGTTCGCTCAATATTTCCGTGAGTGAGCCCACACGATCTAGTATCAAAATAATATGACCACCTACAGTCGCTCAAAAAAATATCTGAACACTATGGTTGATTACAGAATTCAGATAAAATATCTGGCAACGATTTCTTTTAGAAATGAGTGATCTGGCAACCTTCGTGTCACGTGATTACAGAATTCAGGAAAAATATCTGGAGCGTGTACAGTTGCTGTACATGCTCAGTTACCGTTCACAGAAACTGGAGCGTGTGCAGTTACTGCACACGCTCCAGTTTGCTGTGAACGGTAACTGCACACGCTCAATATTTCCGTGAGTAAGCCCACACGATCTAATATCAAAATAATATGATCACCTACAGTCGCTCAAAAAAGTATCCGAACACTATGGTTGATTACAGAATTCAGAAAAAATATATCTGGCAACGATTTTTTTTAGAAATTAGTGATCTGGCAGATCTTCGTGTCACGTGACACGAAGGTTGCCAAATTACTGTTTACTAAAGTAATCGATGCCAGATATTTTTTCTGAATTCTGTAATCAACCATAGTGTTCGGGTATCTTTTTGAGCGACTGTACATTTTAAAAGTTTGCATAATGATAATTTGAATATTAGGCAATTATGACTGATATTTTTAAATATTCCAGCTTCCATAGCTTTATAAATACTGAACGAATAGTCTTGATAATAGAGATTTAAATAGTTTTGATTATGAACTTTATTTAATCTTCATTCACGTTTTTCCATTAAATGTATATTTTAGAAGTTATAGAGCTTCGAAGTTAGATTCCCATTCACATAAAATGGAAATTCTGGAATATTTTTGGTAGGGTAGTGTACGTTTGAAATTATAACTGTAGCATTATGTATTGCTTCTTTTAAAAAAAAATTCATTTTGAAATTATAACTATAGCATTACGTATTTCTTTCTTTAAAAGAAAATTAATTTCCATTTTATAGTAGAAAAAAAATGCCGATACTTAACATTTTTCTTTAAATCGAATTATATCATTGTTTTGTAAACGGACTGAATTTAGATCACATATCATAAAGATCAGCGAAACAGGCTTCAGTCTTTGAGTAGCTTCCATAGAGCAACGGAGAAATAAATCTAGGATTCTAGTCATGTTACTAAACATAGGCATTCAGATCATTCGGATGCTGTGCAGATACGGATGACGAGTTTTACGGCCATACGTGAACCACAAATAATTTATTAACATTAGTAGTAAGTCTCCAGCGTGCAACCCTAAACTAATGGGAATCTCATCTCTTGCATTACCATATAATTCCCCCCTTCTTCCCCCAGTGCCATTTTCTTTTTTGCTCGGGGTCGTTGCATGACAGTTGTTGTCTCACGTGTCTATCTGATTCCGTCTGATGCACACGAGTTCCTATTTTCCCCTACTGATCAATTCTCACAGGGGGGGAGGGGGTTGGAAATGGAAGAAGCAGAAAAGAACAAGTCATTTCCAATTAAAGAAGGATGAGGCATTTCGTGTAACTCTAGAACGCGGACGGTTACGGTTTAAACGACCGGTTTTAATTAATTCTCGTCTCTTCGGGGAGCAGACGGGACGTTATTATCGGCACACTTCGCGTGCTGATTGTCGAATAAGGTCGGTGAATTAGAAGCACCGCAACTGTTTCCGTTAGTCGATGATGCTCGTTAGTTGGGAGAGCATCCTCTTCCGCCCTTTCTCGTGCTGCGAAGATGCGGGAGAGCACACACACACACAAGTTGGAGGAGGTGGGACGAGGAGTGAGGGTTTGTGGAAGAGGGGAGGGGGGCTTGCAAATTAACCACGAGACTGTCGGGTGCGATCGTTTTCCTGTGACAGGAAACCCGATATGCATTGCACGTTGTCAATAGCCTGGCTGATGGTGGTGGATTCGGAAGATGGAGATGGTGTGAGGATGGTTAGAGGCAGGAGCGGGGATTATTAGAGGCAAACAGGAGTTAAGAGGCGCAAAGATGGTCGACGCAAGATGCGATGCTTGTGGAGGAAGGAACGAGGTAGAAATTGAGAGAAAGGAAGAGACGGAGGATGAGTTCTGCTACTTGGGCTGTTGTTGAAGCAGGAGCATCCTTACGAAACTCTCCGCGCATCCCAACCGCAATCCCCCAAAAGCCAGCTCCCGATCAATATCGTAAACTGGGTAATTTGTCTGTTAGATCTTCGCACCTTCGGGGCGAGCGGTGCAATCAGCCCGGGGCGCGTGGTGGAGCTGCGAGTGGTTAATGACAACGGCCATCATCAGCGTCAGAGGCGAGGGTGAGACGGTAGAGGTCATGTTCGATGGCTCCCGCCCAGCTATCTCGGCTAAAACAGATTAATTCTCTCGCATGCAAAAGCGCGCCTTTCTCTCTGCATGTATTCATGCATGTGTGTCTGATTGCGCATGAGCAATGGAAGAGAAAGGAGCAAAAGGTGCAGACATCCGCGCGGATGAAAGCAGGGAGGGATGAAGAGGGGGGCAGGATTAGAGACAGAACGAGATGAGGATCGAGAGAGAGGAGGAGGAAGAGATGAAGGGAGGGAGGAGACTGGAGGGGGGAAGTGCAGAAGCGGTTGGGTGCGAGGTGGACCACGATACATCACCTCCATCACTGCCAGCCAGGCTGGGATAATTAGCAAGCTCCCGGAAGATAGAGGAGAGCGCGAGCCTCCGTTTGTCGTGGGAAAGGACCAGATGCTCGTCTCGAGACCCTCAGATCGAAGGTCGTCGATCACGGGCGGGCCCGCGCCGGCATCTATTACCTCGGCAGGCCGGCCCCGCTGATGGGCCGTAAAGCGTCGGCAAAGGGCCGCTTTGCTGCCAACGAGCGAGCAGGGGGAAGAAGAGGAGAGAAGCTTGAGGCTGCAGTCGAGCACAATTTTCGCTCTCTGCAGAAAATGAGGCGGCCCCACGGAATGGGTTTGAAAAGTGTGTAACCACTTAAGGGCTGTTTTAGACCAGGGCGAGGCTCCAGTGGTAATTGGGTGGTTAAGAGAGAGAAGGAGAAAACGTTTGAACGCGGCCGCCGCCGACTGAGAGAGCGAGAGAGCAAGGAAGTGATGGGAGCCAAGCGTTTCTACTTGTCTCTGTAATATGTCAGTCGTTAGCAAGGATATCTGTTGGCGCGATTTCGTTCTGTTTCCGCTTAGCTCTCCCTGAAAGAGAAAGAATAGGGGAAACGACGGAGGAGAAAAAGCTGGAACGAATATTACCCGTGATCTCTTGTGCACGCGAAGCAGAGTCCTTGGGGATGAACGCAGCACGGAACATGCGGGAGGGTTTTAGGAGCAGAAAGGGACTTGCTACTTGTTGAGTGACTCTTTATCTCTATACAGAGTTCTGTTTTCAAGAAGCCTAAGCTCTTCCTCTTCTTCCTCTCTCTATCTATTTATATATCTGTGTCTAGGGGGAAAGAATAACATCGGCAGTGTCCATTTCGTGAGTTGAACCAAGGGATGGAAATAATGACTTCGAAAAGCGGGAAAGAATCGCGTGGCAGATATTTTGTTGCGAACTGTGCGTGGAAATTAAGGGAGGAACGTGATCGCATGTCTCGATCACGTTTCTACCAAGAAACAAAATGGCGTCCACACGAGTGTGGCCTTGGCTAAAACTTAATATCTTGTGGCCATCGACGTTTGTAGTCAATGTCGAATTTAAAACGCAGGGTCACGTGTATTACAAATTTTGCAACAGTTTAGGATGGGAAGGACCGTTTGTGATTGGGAGAGGTTGTTGCAGAGGATGTAGCCGTACTGCGGATTGCGGTTTATTACCTTTGATCGGTGCTTTTGCTGGCCGGATCAAAATCGAAAGAAATGCCTTAACTGGATTGGGCAACGGTCGGATATGGCTAAGATGGAAGAAGTTGGGGGCCCTGCTGACTAGGTATGTGTCATGTTGGACAGGGCCCCGACGGAAGGGACGGACTAAGAGTCCGAGTCACGGGAACCGAGGCAACTTGGATTCTATATCCTTGTTTGTGGCGGTCCGGAACAGATTAAATTTGGTTTTGACCGATGGATGAGCTTTACTCTTATAGTACTGTTCGCCATTAGATACTCGGGGATGACCTGTATCTATATGGTACTGTCTTGCCCCTAACCATAGTTAGTGGTGAATATCGCAATTCCTTATACTGGTAGTGCTTCAGGCGGAACTAGTGGGTCTTGTCATCATATATATAACATATATATCAGGGACATAATTTAAATTTAGCTTTTGACCGATGGATGAGCTTTACTCCTAAAGTACTGTTCGCCATTAGATACTCGGGGATGAGCTGTATCTATATGGTACTGTCTTCCCTCTGACCGTAGTTAGTGGTGAATATGGCATTTCCATATACTGGTAGTGCTTTAGGCGGAACTAGTGGGTCTTGTCATCATACATATCACATATATATCCGGGGCATAGATTAAATTTAGGTTTTGACCGATAGATGAGCTTTACTCCTATAGTACTGCTCGTCATTAGGTAGTGGGGGATGAGCTGTATCTATATGGTACTGTCTTGCCCCTGACCGTAGTTAGTAGTGAATATGGCATTTCCTTATACTGGTAGTGCTTTAGGCGGAACTAGTGGGTCTTGTCATCATATATATCACATATATATAAAGGGCATAGATTAAATTTAGGTTTTGACCGATAGATGAGCTTTACTCCTATAGTACTGTTCGCCATTAGGTAGTGGGGGATCAGCTGTATCTATATGGTACTGTCTTGCCCCTGACTGTAGTTAGTAGTCAATATGGCATTTCCCTATACTGGTAGTGCTTTAGGCGGAACTAGTGGGTCTTGTCATCATATATATCACGTATATATCCGGGGCATAGATTAAATTTAGGTTTTGACCGATGGATGAACTTTACTCCTATAGTAATATTCGTCATTAGGTAGTCGGGGATGAGCTGTATCTATATGGTACTGTCTTGCCTCTGACCGTAGTTAGTGGTGAATATGGCATTTCCCTATACTGGTAGTGCGTCAGGCGGAACTAGTGGGTCTTGTCATCATATATAGCACATATATATCCGGGGCATAGATTAAATTTAGGTTTTGACCGATAGATGAGCTTTACTCTTATAGTACTGCTCGTCATTAGGTAGTCGGGGATGAGCTGTATCTATATGGTACTGTCTTGCCTCTGACCGTAGTCAGTGGTGAATATGGCATTTCCCTATAATGGTAGTGCTTCAGGCGGAACTAGTGGGTCTTGTCATCATATATATCACATATATATCCGGGACATAGATTAAATTTAGGTTTTGACCGATGGATGAGCTTTACTCCTATAGTACTGTTCGCCATTAGGTAGTGGGGGATCAGCTGTATCTATATGGTACTGTCTTGCCCCTGACTGTAGTTAGTAGTCAATATGGCATTTCCCTATACTGGTAGTGCTTTAGGCGGAACTAGTGGGTCTTGTCATCATATATATCACGTATATATCCGGGGCATAGATTAAATTTAGGTTTTGACCGATGGATGAACTTTACTCCTACAGTAATATTCGTCATTAGGTAGTCGGGGATGAGCTGTATCTATATGGTACTGTCTTGCCTCTGACCGTAGTTAGTGGTGAATATGGCATTTCCCTATACTGGTAGTGCTTCAGGCGGAACTAGTGGGTCTTGTCATCGTATATATCACACGTATATCCGGGACATAGATTAATATTTGGTTTCGACCGATGTATGAGTTTTACTCCTATAGTACTGCTCGTCATTAGGTAGTCGGGGATGAGCTGTATCTATATGGTACTGTCTTGCCTCTGACCGTAGTCAGTGGTGAATATGGCATTTCCCTATAATGGTAGTGCTTCAGGCGGAACTAGTGGGTCTTGTCATCATATATATCACATATATATCCGGGGCATAGATTAAATTTAGGATTTGACCGATAGATGAGCTTTACTCCTATAGTACTGTTCGCCATTAGGTAGTGGGGGATGAGCTGTATCTATATGGTACTGTCTTGCCTCTGACCGTAGTTAGTGGTGAATATGGCATTTCCCTATACTGGTAGTGCTTCAGGCGGAACTAGTGGGTCTTGTCATCATATATATCACATATATATCCGGGACATAGATTAAATTTAGGTTTTGACCGATGGATGAGCTTTACTCCTATAGTACTGTTCGCCATTAGGTAGTGGGGGATCAGCTGTATCTATATGGTACTGTCTTGCCCCTGACTGTAGTTAGTAGTCAATATGGCATTTCCCTATACTGGTAGTGCTTTAGGCGGAACTTGTAGGTCTTGTCATCATATATATCACGTATATATCCGGGGCATAGATTAAATTTAGGTTTTGACCGATGGATGAACTTTACTCCTATAGTAATATTCGTCATTAGGTAGTCGGGAATGAGCTGTATCTATACGGTACTGTCTTGCCTCTGACCGTAGTTAGTGGTGAATATGGCATTTCCCTATACTGGTAGTGCTTCAGGCGGAACTAGTGGGTCTTGTCATCATATATAGCACATATATATCCGGGGCATAGATTAAATTTAGGTTTTGACCGATGGATGAGCTTTACTCCTAATGTTCGTCATTAGGTAGTCGGGGATGAGCTGTATCTATATGGTACTGTCTTGCCTCTGACCGTAGTTAGTGGTGAATATGGCATTTCCCTATACTGGTAGTGCTTCAGGCGGAACTAGTGGGTCTTGTCATCATATATATCACACGTATATCCGGGACATAGATTAATATTAGGTTTCGACCGATAGATGAGCTTTACTCCTATAGTACTGTTCGCCATTAGGTAGTCGGGGATGAGCTGTATCTATATGGTACTGTCTTGCCTCTGACCGTAGTTAGTGGTGAATATGGCATTTCCCTATACTGGTAGTGCTTCAGGCGGAACTAGTGGGTCTTGTCATCGTATATATCACACGTATATCCGGGACATAGATTAATATTTGGTTTCGACCGATGTATGAGCTTTACTCCTATAGTACTGCTCGTCATTAGGTAGTGGGGGATGAGCTGTATCTATATGGTACTGTCTTGCCTCTGACCATAGTTAGTGGTGAATATGGCATTTCCCTATACTGGTAGTGCTTCAGGCGGAACTAGTGGGTCTTGTCATCATATATATCACATATATATCCGGGACATAGATTAAATTTAGGTTTTGACCGATGGATGAGCTTTACTCCTATAGTAATGTTCGTCATTAGGTAGTCGGGGTTGAGCTGTATCTATATGGTACTGTCTTGCCTCTGACCGTAGTTAGTGGTGAATATGACATTTCCCTATACTGGTAGTGCTTGAGGCGGAACTAGTGGGTCTTGTCATCATATATATCACATATATATCCGGTTGCATAGTTTAAATTTAGGTTTTCACCGATGGATGAGCTTTACTCCTATAGTAATGTTCGTCATTTAGTAGTCGGGGATGAGATGTATCTATATGGTACTGTCTTGCCTCTGACCGTAGCTAGTGGTGAATATGGCATTTCCCTATACTGGTAGTGCTTTAGGCGG
This sequence comes from Ryuthela nishihirai, assembly GCA_038380435.1. Taxonomy (NCBI): domain Eukaryota; kingdom Metazoa; phylum Arthropoda; class Arachnida; order Araneae; family Heptathelidae; genus Ryuthela; species Ryuthela nishihirai. The sequence goes on along the minus strand of JAWZYU010000087.1, from coordinate 161,289 downwards.
AACTAGTGGGTCTTCCTATCATATATATCACATATACATCCTGGACATAGATTAAATTTAGGTTTCGACCGATGGATGAGCTTTACTCCTATAGTAATGTTCGTCATTAGGTAGTCGGGGATGAGCTGTATCTCTATGGTACTGTCTTGCCTCTGACCGTAGTTAGTAGTGAATATGGCATTTCCTTATACTGGTAGTGCTTTAGGCGGAACTAGTGGGTCTTGTCATCATACATATCACATATATATCCGGGGCATAGATTAAATTTAGGTTTTGACCGATAGATGAGCTTTACTCTTATAGTACTGCTCGTCATTAGGTAGTCGGGGATGAGCTGTATCTATATGGTACTGTCTTGCCTCTGACCGTAGTCAGTGGTGAATATGGCATTTCCCTATAATGGTAGTGCTTCAGGCGGAACTAGTGGGTCTTGTCATCATATATATCACGTATATATCCGGGGCATAGATTAAATTTAGGTTTTGACCGATGGATGAACTTTACTCCTATAGTAATATTCGTCATTAGGTAGTCGGGGATGAGCTGTATCTATATGGTACTGTCTTGCCTCTGACCGTAGTTAGTGGTAAATATGGCATTTCCCTATACTGGTAGTGCTTCAGGCGGAACTAGTGGGTCTTGTCATCATATATAGCACATATATATCCGGGGCATAGATTAAATTTAGGTTTTGACCGATGGATGAGCTTTACTCCTACAGTAATGTTCGTCATTAGGTAGTCGGGGATGAGCTGTATCTATATGGTACTGTCTTGCCTCTGACCGTAGTTAGTGGTGAATATGGCATTTCCCTATAATGGTAGTGCTTCAGGCGGAACTAGTGGGTCTTGTCATCATATATATCACGTATATATCCGGGGCATAGATTAAATTTAGGTTTTGACCGATGGATGAACTTTACTCCTATAGTAATATTCGTCATTAGGTAGTCGGGGATGAGCTGTATCTATATCGTACTGTCTTGCCTCTGACCGTAGTTAGTGGTAAATATGGCATTTCCCTATACTGGTAGTGCTTCAGGCGGAACTAGTGGGTCTTGTCATCATATATAGCACATATATATCCGGGGCATAGATTAAATTTAGGTTTTGACCGATGGATGAGCTTTACTCCTACAGTAATGTTCGTCATTAGGTAGTCGGGGATGAGCTGTATCTATATGGTACTGTCTTGCCTCTGACCGTAGTTAGTGGTGAATATGGCATTTCCCTATACTGGTAGTGCTTCAGGCGGAACTAGCGGGTCTTGTCATCATATATATCACATATATATCCGGGGCATAGATTAAATTTAGGTTTTGACCGATGGATGAGCTTTACTCCTACAGTAATGTTCGTCATTAGGTAGTCGGGGATGAGCTGTATCTATATGGTACTGTCTTGCCTCTGACCGTAGTTAGTGGTGAATATGGCATTTCCCTATACTGGTAGTGCTTTAGGCGGAACTAGTGGGTCTTGTCATCATATATATCACACGTATATCCGGGGCATAGATTAAATTGAGGTTTTGACCGATGGATGATCTTTACTCCTATAGTACTGCTCGCCATTAGGTAGTCGGGGATGAGCTGTATCTATATGGTACTGTCTTGCCTCTGACCGTAGTTAGTGGTGAATATGGCATTTCCCTATACTGGTAGTGCTTCAGGCGGAACTAGTGGGTCTTGTCATCATATATATCACACGTATATCCGGGACATAGATTAATATTAGGTTTCGACCGATAGATGAGCTTTACTCCTATAGTACTGTTCGCCATTAGGTAGTCGGGGATGAGCTGTATCTATATGGTACTGTCTTGCCTCTGACCGTAGTTAGTGGTGAATATGGCATTTCCCTATACTGGTAGTGCTTCAGGCGGAACTAGTGGGTCTTGTCATCGTATATATCACACGTATATCCGGGACATAGATTAATATTTGGTTTCGACCGATGTATGAGCTTTACTCCTATAGTACTGCTCGTCATTAGGTAGTCGGGGATGAGCTGTATCTATATGGTACTGTCTTGCCTCTGACCGTAGTCAGTGGTGAATATGGCATTTCCCTATAATGGTAGTGCTTCAGGCGGAACTAGTGGGTCTTGTCATCATATATATCACATATATATCCGGGGCATAGATTAAATTTAGGATTTGACCGATAGATGAGCTTTACTCCTATAGTACTGTTCGCCATTAGGTAGTGGGGGATGAGCTGTATCTATATGGTACTGTCTTGCCTCTGACCGTAGTTAGTGGTGAATATGGCATTTCCCTATACTGGTAGTGCTTCAGGCGGAACTAGTGGGTCTTGTCATCATATATATCACATATGTATCCGGGACATAGATTAAATTTAGGTTTTGACCGATGGATGAGCTTTACTCCTATAGTAATGTTCGTCATTAGGTAGTCGGGGTTGAGCTGTATCTATATGATACTGTCTTGCCTCTGACCGTAGTTAGTGGTGAATATGGCATTTCCCTATACTGGTAGTGCTTGAGGCGGAACTAGTGGGTCTTGTCATCATATATATCACATATATATCCGGTTGCATAGTTTAAATTTAGGTTTTCACCGATGGATGAGCTTTACTCCTATAGTAATGTTCGTCATTTAGTAGTCGGGGATGAGCTGTATCTATATGGTACTGTCTTGCCTCTGACCGTAGCTAGTGGTGAATATGGCATTTCCCTATACTGGTAGTGCTTTAGGATGAACTAGTGGGTCTTCCTATCATATATATCACATATACATCCTGGACATAGATTAAATTTAGGTTTCCACCGATGGATGAGCTTTACTCCTATAGTAATGTTCGTCATTAGGTAGTCGGGGATGAGCTGTATCTCTATGGTACTGTCTTGCCTCTGACCGTAGTTAGTAGTGAATATGGCATTTCCTTATACTGGTAGTGCTTTAGGCGGAACTAGTGGGTCTTGTCATCATACATATCACATATATATCCGGGGCATAGATTAAATTTAGGTTTTGACCGATAGATGAGCTTTACTCTTATAGTACTGCTCGTCATTATGTAGTCGGGGATGAGCTGTATCTATATGGTACTGTCTTGCCTCTGACCGTAGTCAGTGGTGAATATGGCATTTCCCTATAATGGTAGTGCTTCAGGCGGAACTAGTGGGTCTTGTCATCATATATATCACGTATATATCCGGGGCATAGATTAAATTTAGGTTTTGACCGATGGATGAGCTTTACTCCTATAGTAATATTCGTCATTAGGTAGTCGGGGATGAGCTGTATCTATATGGTACTGTCTTGCCTCTGACCGTAGTTAGTGGTAAATATGGCATTTCCCTATACTGGTAGTGCTTCAGGCGGAACTAGTGGGTCTTGTCATCATATATAGCACATATATATCCGGGGCATAGATTAAATTTAGGTTTTGACCGATGGATGAGCTTTACTCCTACAGTAATGTTCGTCATTAGGTAGTCGGGGATGAGCTGTATCTATATGGTACTGTCTTGCCTCTGACCGTAGTTAGTGGTGAATATGGCATTTCCCTATACTGGTAGTGCTTCAGGCGGAACTAGCGGGTCTTGTCATCATATATATCACATATATATCCGGGGCATAGATTAAATTTAGGATTTGACCGATAGATGAGCTTTACTCCTATAGTACTGTTCGCCATTAGGTAGTGGGGGAGAGCTGTATCTATATGGTACTGTCTTGCCTCTGACCGTAGTTAGTGGTGAATATGGCATTTCCCTATACTGGTAGTGCTTCAGGCGGAACTAGTGGGTCTTGTCATCATATATATCACATATATATCCGGGACATAGATTAAATTTAGGTTTCGACCGATGGATGAGCTTTACTCCTATAGTAATGTTCGTCATTATGTAGTCGGGGATGAGCTGTATCTATATGGTACTGTCTTGCCTCTGACCGTAGTTAGTGGTGAATATGGCATTTCCCTATACTGGTAGTGCTTTAGGCGGAACTAGTGGGTCTTGTCATCATATATATCACATATATATCCGGGGCATAGATAAAAATTAGTTTTTGACCGATGGATGAGCTTTACTCCTATAGTAATGTTCGTCATTATGTAGTCGGGGATGAGCTGTATCTATATGGTACTGTCTTGCCTCTGACCGTAGTTAGTAGTGAATATGGCATTTCCCTATACTGGTAGTACTTTAGGCGGAACTAGTGGGTCTTGTCATCATATATATCACATATATATCCGGGGCATAGTTTAAATATAGGTTTTGACCGATGGATGAGCTTTACTCCTATAGTAATGTTCGTCATTTAGTAGTCGGGGATGAGCTGTATCTATATGGTACTGTCTTGCCTCTGACCGTAGCTAGTGGTGAATATGGCATTTCCCTATACTGGTAGTGCTTTAGGCGGAACTAGTGGGTCTTCCTATCATATTGTTACGACAGAAGGAATCTGGCAACCGAAAGCAAAAAGTTTCAGCCAACGAATAAGAACGTTGGGAGAATTTGGAGAAGAAGAGTGGAGCGGTAACGGTCGTTGTGTTGTAACGGTCGAAGAGTTCGAAAATGGCCGGTGGGCTGTTCTGAGACAGTGCGCGTTAAGTATCAAGAAGTAACTTGATGTGTTGTGTATACGCGGAAGGATAAAAGTGGGATCTTTTATCGTTAAGTATCAAGAAGTAACTTGATGTGTTGTGTATACGCGGAAGTATAAAAGTGGGAACTTTTATGGCTAACTTCGAATGTCTACACGGACTGTCTTTTTGTTCGGCTAGTGTGCGAAAAGTTATTAGCACAGGACGAGAATTGGTTTACGAGTGAAGATCTTCGGGTGACCTGGTAAATCAAGTAAAAGGTAGTATTTAGTAAAATACACAGAGCTGATGTGTGCTCATGCAGGAAGATTGATGACTTGTGCATGTTAATAGTTGATTTGTTAATAAGATACTTCATCCATATTTCCTTTGTAACAATTTACCTTGTATTGAATTTGGTTTTGAAATATAGCTTTTAATACTCACGCTCAGTGGCTATCCATTTTTGTGATCCGCAACAATATATATCACATATACATCCTGGACATAGATTAAATTTAGGTTTCGAAAGATGGATGAGCTTTACTCCTATAGTAATGTTCGTCATTAGGTAGTCGGGGATGAGCTGCATCTATATGGTACTGTCTTGCCTCTGACCGTAGTTAGTGGTGAATATGGCATTTCCCTATACTGGTAGTGCTTCAGGCGGAACTAGCGGGTCTTGTCATCATATATATCACACGTATATCCGGGATATAGATTAATATTAGGTTTCGACCGATGGATGAGATTCACTCCTATAGTACTGCTCGCCATTAGGTAGTCGGGGATGAGCTCTATCTATACGGTACTGTCTTGCCTCTGACCGTAGTTAGTGGTGAATATGGCATTTCCCTATACTGGTAGTGCTTCAGGCGGAACTAGTGGGTCTTGTCATCATATATATCACACGTATATCCGGGATATAGATTAATATTAGGTTTCGACCGATGGATGAGATTCACTCCTATAGTACTGCTCGCCATTAGGTAGTCGGGGATGAGCTCTATCTATACGGTACTGTCTTGCCTCTGACCGTAGTTAGTGGTGAATATGGCATTTCCCTATACTGGTAGTGCTTCAAGCGGAACTAGTGGGTCTTGTCATCATATATATCACATATAAATCCGGGGCATAGATTAAATTTAGGTTTCGACCGATGTATGAGCTTTACTCCTATAGTTCTGCTCGTCATTAGGTAGTCGGGGTTGAGTTGTATCTATATGGTAGTGTGTTGCCTCTGACCGTAGTTAGTAGTGAATATGGCGTTTCCCTATACTGGTAGTGCTTTAGGCGGAACCAGTGGGTCTTGTCGTCATATATATCACATATAAATCCGGGGCATAGATTAAATTTAGGTTTCGACCGATGTATGAGCTTTACTCCTATAGTTCTGCTCGTCATTAGGTAGTCGGGGTTGAGTTGTATCTATATGGTAGTGTGTTGCCTCTGACCGTAGTTAGTAGTGAATATGGCATTTCCCTATACTGGTAGTGCTTTAGGCGGAACTAGTGGCTCTTGTCATCATATATATCACATATATATCCGGGGCATAGATTAAATTTTGGTTTTGACCGATGGATGAGCTTTACTCCTATAGTAATGTTCGTCATTAGGTAGTCGGGGTTGAGCTGTATCTATATGGTACTGTCTTGCCTCTGACCGTAGTTAGTGGTGAATATGGCATTTCCCTATACTAGTAGTGCTTCAGGCGGAACTAATGGGTCTTGTCATCATATACAGGGTGAATCTGAAAAAGTGGGCAAAACTTTACGGGGTGATAGAACGCAGCTATACGAGCAATATTCATCATAGAAAGTATGGGCGGAACGCAAACGGCGAGCCGCTAGGTGGCGTTGGAAACGGTATAAAAGGGTCGGTCGTCGCACCCAACGGCATTTCTACCGTGGATTGCCGAGAGGATGGCTGGTTATACTAACCACGAAATGGCGGATATGCACTTTGTGTACGGTGCGGCGGACGGGAATGCAAGTGAGGCACAGATGAACGGATGAGGACGGGAATGCAAGTGAGGCAAGTGAGGCACAGGAATGCAAGTGAGGCACGGATGCGTCGGTCCCTATCCCGCAGGTGTGAAGCCTGCATTACAGCTGGCGGCATCTCTTTTCAGCAATTTCTTTGAGCACGTACCTCAATTACATTCCTGTTAATAAAATGTTTTCTGAAGTATCTCCTCTCCTTCTTGTGTTCATTCTTTAAATGTGACAGTGGAAAACTACCTTTTAACTTCTCACCGCTTGCGTTCCGACCATATATTCTATGACGAATATTGCTCGTATAGCTGCGTTCTACCACCCCGTAAAGTTTTGCCCACTTTTTCAGATTCACCCTGTATATCACACGTATATCCGGGACATAGATTAATATTAGGTTTTGACCGATGGATGAGCTTTACTCCTATAGTAATGTTCGTCATTAGGTAATCGGGGATGAGCTGTATCTCTATGGTACTGTCTTGCCTCTGACCGTAGTTAGTGGTGAATAGGGCATTTCCCTACACTGGTAGTGCTTTAGGCGGAACTAGTGGGTCTTGTCATCACATATATCCCATATATATCCGGGACATAGATTAATATTAGGTTTCGACCGATGGATGAGCTTTTCTCCTATAGTACTGCTCGCCATTAGGTAGTCGGGGATGAGCTGTATCTATATGGTACTGTCTTGCCCCTGACTGTAGTTAGTGGTGAATATGGCATTTCCCTATACTGGTAGTGCTTCAGGCGGAACTAGTGGGTCTTGTCATCAAATATATCACACGTATATCCGGGACATAGATTAATATTAGGTTTCGACCGATAGATGAGCTTTACTCCTAAAGTACTGTTCGCCATTAGGTAGTCGGGGATGAGCTGTATCTATATGGTACTGTCTTGCCTCTGACCGTAGTTAGTGGTGAATATGGCATTTCCCTATACTGGTAGTGCTTTAGGCGGAACTAGTGGGTCTTGTCATCATATATATCACACGTATATCCGGGGCATAGATTAAATTGAGGTTTTGACCGATGGATGATCTTTACTCCTATAGTACTGCTCGCCATTAGGTAGTCGGGGATGAGCTCTATCTATATGGTACTGTCTTGCCTGGGGCGGGGGTGGCTCAGTCGGTAGCGCGCCAGGCTCGTAATCTGTAGTTCCCAGGTTCGAGTCCCAGCTGGGTCAGCGTTGAGATTTATATCCGCAAAATTCCCCGCCCTGCCCACGGTCAGTAGGGGACACCGATGGGCTTGGAAAGGCCGCCGTCCGTCGGATGGGACGTTAAGCCGTGGCCCCGTGTGCGGGAGAGCCATACCCTGTGCACGTTAAAGAACACGCTGGATGGCCTTGACGGGAGGCTACCATCTGTCTCCCAACAGCTGTTCCAGTGGGTCCCCTCCCCCCCAACCTTCTCTGAGCCTTCGGGGTCCATGTGACCTGGCCATTTAGCCCATGGTGTGCAAAAAAGTGCCGCTCAGAGGTAAAACAACCCAACCCAACTGTCTTGCCTCTGACCGTAGTTAGTGGTGAATATGGCATTTCCCTATACTGGTAGTGCTTCAGGCGGAACTAGTGGGCCTTGTCATCATATATATCACATATATATCCGGGACAGAGATTAAATTTAGGTTTTCACCGATGGATGAGCTTTACTCCTATAGTAATGTTCGTCATTTGGTAGTCGGGGTTGAGCTGTATCTATATGGTACTGTCTTGCCTCTGACCGTAGTTAGTGGTGAATATGGCATTTCCCTATACTGGTAGTGCTTTAGGCGGAACTAGTGGGTCTTGTCGTCATATATATCACATATAAATCCGGGGCATAGATTAAATTTAGGTTTCGACCGATGTATGAGCTTTACTCCTATAGTTCTTCTCGTCATTAGGTAGTCGGGGTTGAGTTGTATCTATATGGTACTGTGTTGCCTCTGACCGTAGTTAGTAGTGAATATGGCATTTCCCTATACTGGTAGTGCTTTAAGCGGAACTAGTGGCTCTTGTCATCATATATATCACATATATATCCGGGGCATAATTTAAAATTTGGTTTTGACCGATGGATGAGCTTTACTCCTATAGTAATGTTCGTCATTAGGTAGTCGGGGTTGAGCTGTATCTATATGGTACTGTCTTGCCTCTGACCGTAGTTAGTGGTGAATATGGCATTTCTCTATACTAGTAGTGCTTCAGGCGGAACTAGTGGGTCTTGTCATCATATGTATCACACGTATATCCGGGACATAGATTAATATTATGTTTTGACCGATGGATGAGCTTTACTCCTATAGTAATGTTCGTCATTAGGTAGTCGGGGATGAGCTGTATCTCTATGGTACTGTCTTGCCTCTGACCGTAGTTAGTGGTGAATAGGGCATTTCCCTATACTGGTAGTGCTTTAGGCGGAACTAGTGGGTCTTGTCATCACATATATCACATATATATCCGGGACATAGATTAAATTTAGGTTTCGACCGATGGATGAGCTTTACTCCTATAGTAATGTTCGTCATTAGGTAGTCGGGGTTGAGCTGTATCTATATGGTACTGTCTTGCCTCTGACAGTAGTTAGTGGTGAATATGGCATTTCCCTATACTGGTAGTGCTTTAGGCGGAACTAGTGGGTCTTGTCATTATATATATCACTTATAAATCCGGGGCATAGATTAAATTTAGGTTTCGACCGATGGATGAGCTTTACTCCTATAGTAATGTTCGTCATTAGGTAGTCGGGGTTGAGCTGTATCTATATGGTACTGTCTTGCCTCTGACCGTAGTTAGTGGTGAAAATGGCATTTCCCTATACTCGTAGTGCTTCAGGTGGAATTAGTGGGTCTTGTCATCATATATATCACACGTATATCCGGGACATAGATTAATATTAGGTTTCGACCGATGGATGAGCTTTACTCCTATACTAATGTTCGTCATTAGGTAGTCGGGGATGAGCTGTATCTCTATGGTACTGTCTTGCCTCTGACCGTAGTTAGTGATGAATAGGGCATTTCCCTATACTGATAGTGCTTTAGGCGGAACTAGTGGGTCTTGTCATCATATATATCACACGTATATCCGGGACATAGATTAATATTAGGTTTCGACCGATGGATGAGCTTTACTCCTATACTAATGTTCGTCATTAGGTAGTCGGGGATGAGCTGTATCTCTATGGTACTGTCTTGCCTCTGACCGTAGTTAGTGATGAATAGGGCATTTCCCTATACTGGTAGTGCTTTAGGCGGAACTAGTGGGTCTTGTCATCATATATATCACATATATATCCGGGGCATAGATTAAATTTAGGTTTTGACCGATAAATGAGCTTTACTCCTATAGTACTGCTTGTCATTAGGTAGTCGGGGATGAGCTGTTTCTATATGGTACTGTCTTGCCTCTGACCGTAGTTAGTGGTGAATATGGCATTTCCCTAAACTGGTAGTGCTTTAGGCGGAACTAGTTTGTCTTGTCATCATATATATCACATATATATCCGGGGCATAGATTAAATTTAGGTTTTGACCGATGGATGAGCTTTACTCCTATTGTAATGTTCGTCATTAAATAGTCAGGGATGAGCTGTATCTATATGGTACTGTCTTGCCTCTGACCGTAGTTAGTGGTGAATATGGCATTTCCCTATACTGGTAGTGCTTCAGGCGGAACCAGTGGGTCTTGTCATCATATATATCACATATATATCCGGGGCATAGATTAAATTTAGGTTTTGACCGATGGATGAGCGTTACTCCTTTAGTAATGTTCGTCATTAAGTAGTCGGGGATGAGCTGTATCTATATGGTACTGTCTTGCCCCTGACCGTAGTTAGTAGTGAATATGGCATTTCCCGATAGTGGTAGTGCTTTAGGCGGAACTAGTGGGTCTTGTCATCATATATATCACATATATATCCGGGACATAGATTAAATTTAGGTTTCGACCGATGGATGAGCTTTACTCCTATAGTAATGTTCGTCATTAGGTAGTCGGGGTTGAGCTGTATCTATATGGTACTGTCTTGCCTCTGACAGTAGTTAGTGGTGAATATGGCATTTCCCTATACTGGTAGTGCTTTAGGTGGAACTAGTGGGTCTTGTCATTATATATATCACTTATAAATCCGGGGCATAGATTAAATTTAGGTTTCGACCGATGGATGAGCTTTACTCCTATAGTAATGTTCGTCATTAGGTAGTCGGGGATGAGCTGTATCTCTATGGTACTGTCTTGCCTCTGACCGTAGTTAGTGGTGAATAGGGCATTTCCCTATACTGGTAGTGCTTTAGGCGGAACTAGTGGGTCTTGTCATCACATATATCCCATATATATCCGGGACATAGATTAATATTATGTTTCGACCGATGGATGAGCTGTTCTCCTATAGTACTGCTCGCCATTAGGTAGTCGGGGATGAGCTGTATCTATATGGTACTGTCTTGCCTCTGACCGTAGGGAGTGATGAATATGGCATTTCCCTATACTCTTAGTGTTTCAGGTGGAACTAGTGGGTCTTGTCATCATATATATCACACGTATATCCGGGACATAGATTAATATTATGTTTCGACCGATGGATGAGCTGTTCTCCTATACTAATGTTCGTCATTAGGTAGTCGGGGATGAGCTGCATCTCAATGGTACTGTCTTGCCTCTGACCGTAGTTAGTGGTGAAAATGGCATTTCCCTATACTGGTAGTGCTTTAGGCGGAACTAGTGGGTCTTGTCATCATATATATCACATATATATCCAGGGCATAGATTAAATTTAGGTTTTGACCGATGGATGAGCTTTACTCCTATAGCAATATTCGTCATTAAGTAGTCGGGGATGAGCTGTATCTATATGGTACTGTCTTGCCTCTGACCGTAGTTAGTGGTGAATATGGCATTTCCCTATACTGGTAGTGCTACAGGCGGAACTAGTGAGTCTTGTCATCATATATATCAGATATATATCCGGGGCATAGATTAAATTTAGGTTTTGACCGATAGATGAGCTTTACTCCTATAGTACTGCTCGTCATTAGGTAGTCGGGGATGAGCTGTATCTATATGGTACTGTCTTGCCTCTGACCGTAGTTAGTGGTGAATATGGCATTTCCCTAGACTGGTAGTGCTTTAGGCGGAACTAGTTTGTCTTGTCATCATATATATCACATATATATCCGGGGCATAGATTAAATTTAGGTTTCGACAGATGGATGAGCTTTACTCCTTTAGTAACGTTCGTCGTTATGTAGTCGGGGATGAGCTGTATCTATATGGTACTGTCTTGCCTCTGACCGTAGTTAGTGGTGAATATGGCATTTCCCTATACTGGTAGTGCTTTAGGCGGAACTAGTGGGTCTTGTCATCATATATATCACATGTATATCCGGGGCATAGATTAAATTTAGGTTTTGACCGATGGATGAGCTTTACTCCTATAGTACTGCTCGCCATTAGGTAGTCAGGAATGAGCTGTATCTATATGGTACTGTCTTGCCTCTGACCATAGTTATTGGTGAATATGGCATTTCCCTATACTGGTAGTGCTTTAGGCGGAACTAGTGGGTCTTGTCATTATATATATCACTTATAAATCCGGGGCATAGATTAAATTTAGGTTTCGACCGATGGATGAGCTTAACTCCTATAGTACTGCTCGTCATTAGGTAGTCGGGGTTGAGCTGTATCTATATAGTACTGTGTTGCCTCTGACCGTAGTTAGTAGTGAATATGGCATTTCCCTATACTGGTAGTGCTTTAGGCGGAACTAGTGGGTCTTGTCATCATATATATCACATATATATCCGGGGCATAGATTAAATTTTGGTTTTGACCGATGGATGAGCTTTACTCCTATGGTAATGTTCGTCATTAGGTAGTCGGGGTTGAGCTGTATCTATATGTTACTCTCTTGCCTCTGACCGTAGTTAGTGGTGAATATGGCATTTGCCTATACTAGTAGTGCTTCAGGCGAAACTAGTGGGTCTTGTCATCATATATATCACACGTATATCCGGGACATAGATTAATATTAGGTTTTGACCGATGGATGAGCTTTAAGTAGTGACGTGCCACCCCAGCCCCCCCCCACGCACAGTGCTTTCCCCCCTATGACGTCACGAGCCACGCCCACTTCCGGCCACGCCCTATGACGTCACAAGCCACGTCCACTTCCGGTCACGCCCTATGACGTCGTAAGCCACGTCCCCTTCCGGTCACGCCCCTATGGCGTCACAAGCCACGCCCCACATGACATCACCAACCACACCCCTGTGATGTAACATGACGTAATCATGACTTAACATGCCACGCCCCTTTATTAATAATTAATAATTTCTTCCCCCTGATTAAACACCCCCTTTCATCCCCCTTCCTTCCTCAGTGGCGCCATCTGTTGACAGTGAGAAGTATTATTTTCCCAAAAACCCTTTATTTTAAGTCTAATTTCTCGTTTTCGGATCCCCCGGTCGCCCCACCTATATTTTAAGCCCTCCCCCTTATTAAAAAAACCCCGGGCGCTATCTGTTGACAGTGAGAAGTACTATTTTCAGAAAACCCCTTATTTTAAGTCTAATTTCCGATTTTTCTTTATTTCAGACTCCCCAATGGTTGACCTATATTTTAAGCCCTCCCTCCTCTTGCAGACCCCCTGGTTGACCTATATTTTAAGCTCTCCCTCCTCTTACAGACCCCCTGGTTGACCTATATTTTAAGCCCTCCATCCTCTTACAGACCCCCTGGTTGACCTATATTTTAAACCCTACCTATATTTTAAATCCCCTTCTCGAATTTTCTTGTTTTTCACCTGTTTAACCCATAGTTTAAACCCTCCCCTCTTCATAGACCCCCCTGTTGATCTACCTATATTTTAAGCCCTCACCTGTTTAAACCATATCAGTTTTTGCGCATTTAATCGGTGTCATCCAACATCCATACTATTTTTAGTACGTCTCCTGTATTTAAAAAAAACTTCGATTTTGTCGCCGTATTGGAACTCGCTACCTCAGTGTCGATAGCTCGAGCGTTATCGCGCTGGGCTATGTCTTGTTGCTTGATGAAGTGGTTTAGATGTGTCTCAAACGGGTATAGCCATATAAATTACGTATCTCTTTATTACAGTTTAAAGATTTATTTCAGATATTAAACTAGGTTTTTTATTACCCTACGTTTTTTCACAACCTTCGTATTCTTTATAACGAACATTTTTCAGCGTATTTCTTTTAACTCCATTACTGTTGGTTATCGCATTTTTACTAGAAGTACTATTCTACAGTTTTAAAAGACTGTCCCACAGGAAATACCAATGGGTAAAAAATTAATAAAAGGAAAAAAAAAATCTTAAAAACTTATTCATCATTATGTAAAAAGGGCCTATAACTTTAGTACGTCTCGTGTATTTAAAAAAATTTGCTTCCAACGCCGTATTTGAACTCACTACCTCTGTGCCGATAGCGTAATTGCGCTCAGCTATGCCTTGTACTTAATGATGTGGCTTAGATGTGTCTCAAACGGGGTATAACCGTATAAATTACGTATCTCTTTATTACAGTTTGAGTTTTATATTTCAGGTATTAAACTAGGTTTTTTTATTTTCCTACGTTTTTTCACAACCTTCGTATTCTTTATAACTCGCTTTTCCTACGTATTTCTTATAATGAACCCCTATAGTCCTTTCATATTAATATACGTATTTTTTTAACCTTCGTATTTTATGTCCGTTTCAGTAACACTTATTTCTTTTAACTCCGTTACTGCGGGTTGTCCAATTTTTACTAGAAGGACTATTCTACAGTAAGACTGTACCTCAGAAAATGTCATTGGGTAAAAAAATTTAATAAAAAGGAAAAACTTATTCCTCATTATGTGTGATATGGTGACCTGTTTGGGTGTCATAAAAGTTCCGCTTTAGAACAAGCGTTTGGTACCGGACCACGTTTTAATGGCAACGAGGGTGTTGCAATTCTTTTACCGTATTTTGCGAGTTCGACCTTTCATCGTACATTTCGCAACAAGCAGGATGTGACAAGGTCACTTTCTTAAGGGGTGATTGCAGACAGATCTGTTGCTATCCGCTCGACAATATTTGCTACTGATAAAACGATTTCCTTCATTAAAAATAGAAACTAATTAAATAATGGGGTATCACTGGGAAAACACTGGGAAGAACACAAACTGATTTCGTGCTAAAACATCTCCAGATTTCAGCTTACTTGAAAAACTCAACTTCCATAAGAATACACAATTATGGTACAGTGTCGGGAAGAAATATGTTTCAACGAAATTCAATTGCATGTATTACGATCAGAAAAATAATTTAGTGGACAAAGTTTAAAATAGTTATTAAATGGTACCTTACAGTGCAAGAGTGCTTCAGGCGAAAAGCCTCCCCTTCGAACACTGCACCCCGTTTTTCCGAAGTAACTGTGTCACAAGTCTTCCTACATCATCCCTAAAGAGAGAATCAGATTCAATGTGCAAGAAGATCAAGACCTCATTTGAAGGAGCACATAGTGAATACTGTACTCCATAGTGAAATGAACATTGGAAAATATATCCCTCTTGCGGGACCTAGTTATATATATCCCTACTCCAAGAGAATTACTATTAAAAACGTGCTATTGTTAATGTATGTAATTCCGACAAAAAATGTTTTGTCTGTTTTAGCCACTCTGTATCCTGCAATAGGAAACATTGAACACCTTAACAACTATATACATTTAGAAGAAAACACAGCAGGCCTAATTTTCCCTTTAACAATAAATCAAATATCTAAATTCGAAAAAATTTAACATTTCTGTCTGGAGAAAGAGATGTTCCCACTCTACATCACACCATTCAGATTTAAAGCGCACGCAAATCTCCTACTGTTATCAGACGATGAAAAGCAGCATTATTGTTCCATTAAGAATTTGTTTCTATGAAATTCAAAGGGAGAATGCTGTTTTCCATATTATAGGGAATGCAATTAATACCGATTCCTTGCAGATGGCTGTCCTTTAGGTTATGAAATAATCTTATTAGAACGCTTAAAATTGAGATGACACACATTAGCTCCTCGGAGAAGCGCTAGGGGGGTTTCGGTGATATGCAGACAACAAGCATTTAGAATGAAACACTGATTGCAAGTTTGCTTGACCGTCATACAAACCTGAAAAGAGATGAAATGGGTAGTACTTTACCCATGATACACCATGTGACTAGGTCGTTAAATCAAATTACATGCATAAACGAAAATTAGAAAAACAACGAAATGGTTGGTAAATTCAATGAGAATCACTAAAATGCAAAGAGTGTTCGAATATCTAAATGCACACACATTTCAGTGGATAGGTGAATATTTTCACAATTCTTTGGAAGTGGAAGGCACAATAACTGTAAAACATACTGTGACGAGAGAGAAAGTATAAAAATGTAGTGGGATGGTTGTAAAAAATCGCTTCAAAACAGAAAATTACAACGCAAATACTGTAACGTATCCACTGAAATGTGTGTGCATTTACAGATATTCCAATACTCTTTACATTTTAGTGATTCTTATTGAATTTACCATCCATTTCGTTGTTTTTCTAATTTTCGTTTATGCATGTAATTTGATTTCACGACCTAGTCACATGGTTTATCATGGGTAAAGTACTACCCATTTCATCTCTTTTCAGGTTTGTATGACGGTCAAGCAAACTTGCAATCAATGTTTCATTCTAAATGCTTGTTGTCTGCATATCACCGAAATTCCTCCTCGTATGCCTTCCAAAAAGGTACATTGTAGGTTATCAACTCTAGTATTTGTCATCTTCAGGTACGAAGGCAGGAGCTATGTAAATATAACAGGGTCAGTATCTGCCACCAAACAGATCAGCTAAGAGGAGCACGTCAGTGTACGTTATATTGGTGTAGGTTTTTTTATGTGGAATGAATATTTTCATTACATGGGTATAGTCTTCTACCCCCCTAGCGCTTCTTCGAGGAGCTAATGTGTGTCATCTCAATTTTAAGCGTTCTAATAAGATTGTTTCATAACCTAAAGGACAGCCATCTGCAAGGAATCGGTATTAATTGCATTCCCTATAATATGGAAAACAGCATTCTCCCTTTGAATTTCATAGAAACAAATTCTTAATGGAACAATAATGCTGCTTTTCATCGTCTGATAACAGTAGGAGATTTGCGTGCGCTTTAAATCTGAATGGTGTGATGTAGAGTGGGAACATCTCTTTCTCCAGACAGAAATGTTAAATTTTTTCGAATTTAGATATTTGATTTATTGTTAAAGGGAAAATTAGGCCTGATGTGTTTTCTTCTAAATGTATATAGTTGTTAAGTTGTTCAATGTTTCCTATTGCAGGATACAGAGTGGCTAAAACAGACAAAACATTTTTTGTCGGAATTACATACATTAACAATAGCACGTTTTCATTAGTAATTCTCTTGGAGTAGGGATATATATAACTAGGTCCCGCAAGAGGGATATATTTTCCAATATTCATTTCACTATGGAGTACAGTATTCACTATGTGCTCCTTCAAATGAGGTCTTGATCTTCTTGCACATTGAATCTGATTCTCTCTTTAGGGATGATGTAGGAAGACTTGTGACACAGTTACTTCGGAAAAACGGGGTGCAGTGTTCGAAGGGGAGGCTTTTCGCCTGAAGCACTCTTGCACTGTAAGGTACCATTTAATAACTATTTTAAACTTTGTCCACTAAATTATTTTTCTGATCGTAATACATGCAATTGAGTTTCGTTGAAACATATTTCTTCCCGACACTGTACCATAATTGTGTATTCTTATGGAAGTTGAGTTTTTCAAGTAAGCTGAAATCTGGAGATGTTTTAGCACGAAATCAGTTTGTGTTCTTCCCAGTGTTTTCCCAGTGATACCCCATTATTTAATTAGTTTCTATTTTTAATGAAGGAAATCGTTTTTTCAGTAGCAAATATTGTCGAGCGGATAGCAACAGATCTGTCTGCAATCACCCCTTAAGAAAGTGACCTTGTCACATCCTGCTTGTTGCGAAATGTACGATGAAAGGTCGAACTCACAAAATACGGTAAAAGAATTGCAACACCCTCGTTGCCATTAAAACGTGGTCCGGTACCAAACGCTTGTTCTAAAGCGGAACTTTTATGACACCCAAACAGGTCACCATATCACACATAATGAGGAATAAGTTTTTCCTTTTTATTAAATTTTTTTACCCAATGACATTTTCTGAGGTACAGTCTTACTGTAGAATAGTCCTTCTAGTAAAAATTGGACAACCCGCAGTAACGGAGTTAAAAGAAATAAGTGTTACTGAAACGGACATAAAATACGAAGGTTAAAAAAATACGTATATTAATATGAAAGGACTATAGGGGTTCATTATAAGAAATACGTAGGAAAAGCGAGTTATAAAGAATACGAAGGTTGTGAAAAAACGTAGGAAAATAAAAAAACCTAGTTTAATACCAGAAATATAAAACTCAAGCTGTAATAAAGAGATACCTAATTTATACGGTTATACCCCGTTTGAGACACATCTAAGCCACATCATTAGGTACAAGGCATAACTGAGCGCAATTACGCTATCGGCACAGAGGTAGTGAGTTCAAATACGGCGTTGGAAGCAAATTTTTTTAAATACACGAGACGTACTAAAGTTATAGGCCCTTTTTACATAATGACGAATAAGTTTTTAAGATTTTTTTTTCCCTTTTATTAATTTTTTTACCCATTGGTATTTTCTGTGGGACAGTCTTTTAAAACTGTAGAATAGTACTTCTAGTAAAAATGCGATAACCAACAGTAATGGAGTTAAAAGAAATACGCTGAAAAAAGTTCGTTATAAAGAAAATACGAACGTTGTGAAAAAACGTAGGGTAATAAAAAACCTAGTTTAATATCTGAAATAAATCTTTAAACTGTAATAAAGAGATACGTAATTTATATGGCTATACCCGTTTGAGACACATCTAAACCACATTATCAAGCAACAAGGCATAGCCCAGCGCGTTAACGCTCCAGCTATCGACACTGAGGTGGCGACAAAAGCAAGTTTTTTTTAAATACAGGAGACGTACTAAAAATAGTATGGATGTTGGATGACACCGATTAAATGCGCAAAAACTGATATGGTTTAAAGAGGGGAGGGCTTAAAATATAGGTGGATCAACAGGGGGGTCTATGAAGAGGGGAGGGTTTAAACTATGGGTTAAACTGGTGAAAAACAAGAAAATTCGAGAAGGGGATTTAAAATATAGGTAGGGTTTAAAATATAGGTCAACCAGGGGGTCTGTAAGAGGAGGGAGGGCTTAAAATATAGGTCAACCAGGGGGTCTGTAAGAGGAGGGAGAGCTTAAAATATAGGTCAACCAGGGGGTCTGCAAGAGGAGGGAGGGTTAAAATATAGGTCAACCATTGGGGAGTCTGAAATAAAGAAAAATCGGAAATTAGACTTAAAATAAGAGGTTTTCCGAAAATAGTACTTCTCACTGTCAACAGATGGCGCCACTGAGGGGGGAAGGGGGATGAAAGGGGTGTTTAATCAGGGGGAAGAAATTATTAATTATTAATAAAGGGGCGTGGCATGTTAAGTCATGATTACGTCATGTTACATCACAGGGGTGTGGTTGGGGATGTCATGTGGGGCGTGGCTTGTGACGCCATAGGGGCGTGATCGGAAGGGGGCGTGGCTTGTGACGTCATAGGGCGTGACCGGAAGTGGACGTGGCTTCTGACGTCATAGGGGGAAAGCACTGTGCGTGGAGGGGCTGGGGTGGCACGTCACTACTGCTTTACTCCTATAGTAATGTTCGTCATTAGGTAGTCGGGGATGAGCTGTATCTATATGGTACTGTCTTGCCTCTGACCGTAGTTAGTGGTGAATATGGCATTTCCCTATACTGGTAGTGCTTTAGGCGGAACTAGTGGGTCTTGTCATCATATATCTCACATATATATCCGGGACATAGATTAAATTTAGGTTTTGACCGATGGATGAGCTTTACTCCTAGAGTAATGTTCGTCATTAGGTAGTCGGGGATGAGCTGTATCTATATGGTACTGTCTTGCCTCTGACCGTAGTTAGTGGTGAATATGGCATTTCCCTATTGTGGTAGTGCTTCAGGCGGAACTAGTGGGTCTTTTCATCATATATATCCCATATATATCCGGGACATAGATTAATATTAGGTTTCGACCGATGGATGAGCTTTCCTCCTATAGTACTGCTCGCCATTAGGTAGTCGGGGATGAGCTGTCTCTATATGGTACTGTCTTGCCTCTGACCGTAGTTAGTGGTGAATATGGCATTTCCCTATACTGGTAGTGCTTCAGGCATAACTAATGGGTCTTGTCATCATATATATCACATATATATCCGTGATATAGATTAAATTTAGGATTCGACCGATGGATGAGCTTTACTCCTATTGTACTGTTCGCCATTAGGTAGTCGGGGTTGAGCTGTATCTATATGGTACTGTCTTGCCCCTGACCGTAGGGAGTGATGAATATGGCATTTCCCTATACTGGTAGTGCTTCAGGCGGAACTAGTGGGTCTTGTCATCATATATATCACATATATATCCGGGACATAGATTAAATTTAGGTTTTGACCGATGGATGAGCTTTACTCCTGTAGTACTGTTCGCCATTAGGTAGTCTGGGATGAGCTGAGTAGTTTAGTCACAACCTACGGAAGCCCTTTGCACAGTACTTTCCCCCATATGACGTCACCGGCCACGCCAACTTCCGGTCAGTGTTATGTTGCAACTGTCCACGTTGCCTTCTCAGATTGAACTTTGACCCCTATGTCGCAATCGACAGGAAATTGACCCATGTTGCAATCGTCAACATGGGTCAATTTCCTGTTGTCTGGGATGAGATTTCCCCCATATGACGTCACCGGCCACGCCAACTTCCGGTCAGTGTTATGTTGCAACTGTCCACGTTGCCTTCTCAGACTGAACTTTGACCACTATGTCGCAATCGACCGGAAATTGACCCGTGTTGCAACCGTCCACGTTGCCTTCTCAGATTGAACTTTGACCCTTATGTCCCAATCGACCGGAAATTGACACCTGTGTCGCAACTGTCCACGTTACCTTCTCAGATTGGACTTTGACCCCTATGTCACAACCGACCATTTTTTAAGTCCTCTTCATAGACCCCCTGGTTGACCTATATTTTAAGTCACCTCGAATTTTCTTGTTTTTCCCCTGTTTAACCCATATTTTAAGCCCTCCCCTCTTCATAGACCGCCCTGTTGATCCACCAATATTTTAAGCCCTCCCCTCTTTAAACCAAATCAGTTTTTGCGCATTTAATCAGTGTCATCCAACGTCCATACTATTTTAGTAAAAAAATAAAATAAATACCCCCTCAAGCAGCTGCTTGCCACAGAGGTCTGACAGGAGCCTGTCAGTTTATATGCCACAGTAGGAGATCTGAGAGGATGGCAGGACCTCAGAAGAAAAACGACACACACATCCATGCCTAATCCGGGGCTCGAACCCAGGTTCCTTAGATCAGTAGCCAAGCGTGCTAACCACTCGGCCACGGGACGGCTATTTTTTTTTTTCCTGTATTTAAAAAAAATTGCTTTTGTCGCCATATTTGAACTCGCTCTCTCTCAGTGCCGATAGCTGAAGCGTCATCGCGCTCGACTATGCCTTGTACTTGATGATGTGGCTTAGATGTGTCTCAAACGGGGTATAGCCATATAAATTACGTATCTCTTTATTACAGTTTAAAGATTTGTTTCAGATATTAAACTAGGTTTTTTATTACCCTACGTTTTTTCATAACCTTCGTATTCTTTATAACTAACTTTTTTCAGCATATTTCTTTTAACTCCATTACTGTTGGTTGTCGCATTTTTATTACAAGTACTATTCTACAATTTTAAAAGACTGTCCCACAGAAAATACCAATGGGTAAAAAATTAATAAAAGGAAAAAAAATCTTAAAAACTTATTCGTCATTATGTAAAAAGGGCCTATAACTTTAGTACGTCTTCTGCATTTAAAAAAAATTTGCTTCCGACGCCGTATTTGAACTCGCTACCTTTGTGCCAATAGCGTAATTGCGCTCAGCTATGCCTTGTACCTGATGATGTGGCTTAGAGGTGTCTCAAACGGGGTATAACCGTATAAATTACGTATCTCTTTATTACAGCTTGAGTTTTATATTTCAGACATTAAACTAGGTTTTTTATTTTCCTACGTTTTTTTTTTCACAACCTTCGTATTTTTTATAACTAGCTTTTCCTACGTATTTCTTATAATGAACCCCGATAGTCTTTTCATATTAATATACGTATTTTTTTAACCGTCGTATTTTAAGTCCGTTTCAGTAACACTTATTTCTTTTAACTCCGTTACTGTGGGTTGTCCAAATTTTACTAGAAGGACTATTTTACAGTAAGACTGTACCTCAGAAAATGTCATTGGGTAAAAAAATTTAATAAAAAGGAAAAATTTATTCCTCATTATGTGTGATATGGTGACCTGTTTGGGTGTCATAAACGTCCCGCTTTAGAACAAGCGTTTGATACCGGACCACGTTTTAATGACAAGGAGGGTGTTGCAATTCGTTTACCCGTATTTTGCGAGTTCGACCTTTCATCGTACATTTCGCAACAAGCAGGATGTGACAAGGTCACTTTCGTAACGGGTGATTGCAGACAGATCTGTTGCTATCCGCTCGACAATATTTGCTACTGATAAAACGATTTCCTTCATTAAAAATAGAAACTAATTAAACAATGAGGTATCACTGGGAAAACACTGGGAAGAACACAAACTGATTTCGTGCTAAAACATCTCCAGATTTCAGCTTACTTGAAAAACTATTGTTAGAAATGAACCAGTGACTTGAATCACTCAACTTCCATAAGAATACACAATTATGGTACAGTGTCGGGAAGAAATATGTTTCAACGAAATTCAATTGCATGTATTACGATCAGAAAAATAATTTAGTGGACAAAGTTTAAAATAGTTATTAAATGGTACTTTACAGTGCAAGTGCGCTTCAGGCGAAAAGCCTCCCCTTCGAACACTGCACCCCGTTTTTCCGAAGTAACTGTGTCACAAGTCTTCCTGTATCATCCCTAAACAGAGAATCGGATTCAATGTGCAAGAAGATCAAGACCTCATTTGAAGGAGCACATAGTGGATATTGTACTCCATAGTGAAATGAACATTGGCAAATATATCCCTCTTGCGGGACCTAGTTATATCCCTACTCCAAGAGAATTACTAATGAAAACGTGCTATTGTTAATGTATGTAATTCCGACAAAAAATGCTTTGTCTGTTTTAGCCACTTTGTTAAGGTGTTCAGTGTTTCCTATTGCAGGATACAACTATATACATTTAGAAGAAAACACATCAGGCCTATTTTTCGCTTTAACAATAAATCAAATATCTAAATTCCAAAAAATTAACATTTCTGCCTGGATACGAGAAAGAGATGTTCCCACTCTACATCACACCATTCAGATTTAAAGCGCAAGCAAATTTCCTACTGTTATCAGACGATGAAAAGCAGCATTATTGTTCCATTAAGAATTTGTTTCTATGAAATTCAAAGGGAGAATGCTGTTTTCCATATTATAGGGAATGCAATTAATACCGATTCCTTGCAGATGGCTGTCCTTTAGGTTATGAAATAATCTTATTAGAACGCTTAAAATTGAGATGACAAACATTAGCTCCTCGGAGGAGCGCTAAGGGGGTAGAAGACTATATCCGTGTAATGAAAATATTCATTCGACATAAAAAAAAAAACCTACGCCAATATCGCGTACACTGACGTGCTTCTCTTAGCTGATACGTTTGGTGGCAGATACTGACCCCTGTTATGTTTACACAGCTCCTGCCTTCATACCTGAAGATGACAAATACTAGAGTTGATAACTTACAATGTACCTTTTTGGAAGGCATACGAGGAGGAATTTCGGTGATATGCAGACAACAAGCATTTAGAATGAAAAACTGATTGCAAGTTTGCTTTATTGTCATACAAACCTGAAAAGAGATGAAATGGGTAGTACTTTACCCATGATACACCATGTGTTGTTGGGTTGGGTTGTTTTACCTCTGAGCGGCACTTTTTTGCACACCAAGGGCTAAATGGCCAGGTCACATGGACCCCGAAGGCTCAGAGATGGTTGGGGGAGGGGACCCACTGGAACAGCTGTTGGGAGACAGATGGTAGCCTCCCGTCAAGGCCATCCAGCGTGTTCTTTAACGTGCACAGGGTATGGCTCTCCCGCACACGGGGCCACGGCTTAACGTCCCATCCGACGGACGGCGGCCTTTCCAAGCCCATCGGTGTCCCCTACTGACCGTGGGCAGGGCGGGGAATTTTGCGGAAATAAATCTCAACGCTGACCCAGCTGGGACTCGAACCTGGGAACTACAGATTACGAGCCTGGCGCGCTACCGACTGAGCCACCCCCGCCCCTAATACACCATGTGACTAGGTCGTTAAATCAAATTACATGCATAAACGAAAATTAGAAAAACAACGAAATGGTTGGCAAATTCAATAAGAATCACTAAAATGCAAAGAGTGTTGGAATATCTAAATGCACACACATTTCAGTGAATAGGTGAATATTTTCACAATTCTTTGGAAGTGGAAGACACAATAACTGTAAAACATACTGTGACGAGAGAGAAAGTATAAAAATGTAGTGGAATGGTTGTAAAAAATCGCTTCGAAACAGAAAATTACAACGCAAATACTGTAAGAGAGAAAAAAAAAAACGACTATTCGACGGTTATTCCAAGCCGCTATCTCACGCTCTTTTTAGATTTCCTGCTTCTATAGTTCCCTGGTATGTAACGCATAAGTGTGGGTGTAGTTGGCTATTTTTCGTTGCAAACACAAGTTGTTTTCACTATTAGTTATTTTTCCTGCATGAGAATACACATTTCTATACTACATTGCGTACACACGGATGGACGAATATCACAAAATACTTTGCATATAGAAAACATCAGCAAAGAACCACACAAGTTTGGAAATTTAAAATCTGAAAACTCAGTTACAGGATTTTTTCATACGACCCAGTAGAAGGGGGTGAGAGGATGTCGGGATCTTGGTAGGAAAACAACACAAACGTTCATGTCTTACTATGGATCTCAAACCTTGGCTTTGTTAGATCAGAAGTAACTAACCTGCTGTCTATGAGATAGATTAGAAATATTCTCATGCAGGAAAAATAACTAAACACACATGAAATCCCGTGTTAGATTGTAATGAAACACCCTATCTTTGTCGAAAAACTTGTGTTTGCAGCGAAAAATAGCCATTTTCACCCACACTTATGCGCTTATTCAAACGTACCGAGGGGACCAGAAACTCTAAAAAGAGATAGCGGCTTGGGATAACGGACGAGAGAGCTTACATTACGTTTTATCTGTGGTTGAAGTCAGAGAATGCAAAGTTAGGTCTACCGGATCGATTCTGGGACCCAACTTTTCATGGAAATACTGAAAATATTGTTGTTTTCTTATAAACACTGAGTTTTCAGATTTTAAATTTCCAAACGTCTGTGGTTCTTTGTTGATGTTTTCTATATGCGAAGTATTTTATGATATTCGTCAATCCGTGTGTACGCAATGTAGTATAGAAATGTGTATTCTCATGCAGGAAAAATAACTAATAGTAAAAACAACTTGTGTTTGCACCGAAAAATAGCCAACTACACCCACACTTATGCGTTACATACCAGGGAACTATAGAACCAGGAAATCTGAAAAGAGCGTGAGATAGCGTGAGATAACGACTATTCGACGGTTATTCCGTCGAATAGTCGTTTTTTTTTTTCTCTCTTACAGTATTTGCGTTATAATTTTCTGTTTTGAAGCGATTTTTTACAACCATCCCACTACATTTTTATACTTTCTCTCTCGTCACAGTATGTTTTACAGTTATTGTGCCTTCCACTTCCAAAGAATTGTGAAAATATTCACCTATCCACTGAAATGTGTGTGCATTTAGATATTCGAACACTCTTTGCATTTTAGTGATTCTCATTGAATTTACCAACCATTTCGTTGTTTTTCTAATTTTCGTTTATGCATGTAATTTGATTTAACGACCTAGTCACATGGTGTATCATGGGTAAAATACTACCCATTTCATCTCTTTTCAGGTTTGTATGACAATAAAGCAAACTTGCAATCAGTTTTTCATTCTAAATGCTTGTTGTCTGCATATCACCGAAATTCCTCCTCGTATGCCTTCCAAAAAGGTACATTGTAGGTTATCAACTCTAGTATTTGTCATCTTCAGGTATGAAGGCAGGAGCTGTGTAAACATAACAGGGGTCAGTATCTGCCACCAAACACATCAGCTAAGAGGAGCACGTCAGTGTACGCGATATTGGCGTAGGTTTTTTTTTTATGTCGAATGAATATTTTCATTACACGGGTATAGTCTTCTACCCCCCTAGCTTTTCTCCGAGGAGCTAATGTGTGTCATCTCAATTTTAAGCATTCTAATAAGATTATTTCATAACCTAAAGGACAGCCATCTGCAAGGAATCGGTATTAATTGCATTCCCTATAATATGGAAAACAGCATTCTCCCTTTGAATTTCATAGAAACAAATTCTTAATGGAACAATAATGCTGCTTTTCATCGTCTGATAACAGTAGGAGATTTTCTTGCGCTTTAAATCTGAATGGTGTGATGTAGAGTGGGAACATCTCTTTCTCGTATCCAGGCAGAAATGTTAATTTTTTGGAATTTAGATATTTGATTTATTGTTAAAGGGAAAAATAGGCCTGATGTGTTTTCTTCCAAATGTATATAGTTGTATCCTGCAATAGGAAACACTGAACACCTTAACAAAGTGGCTAAAACAGACAAAACATTTTTTGTCGGAATTACATACATTAACAATAGCACGTTTTCATTAGTAATTCTCTTGGAGTAGGGATATAACTAGGTCCCGCAAGAGGGATATATTTGCCAATGTTCATTTCACTATGGAGTACAATATCCACTATGTGCTCCTTCAAATGAGGTCTTGATCTTCTTGCACATTGAATCCGATTCTCTGTTTAGGGATGATATAGGAAGACTTGTGACACAGTTACTTCGGAAAAACGGGGTGCAGTGTTCGAAGGGGAGACTTTTCGCCTGAAGCGCACTTGCACTGTAAGGTACTATTTTAAACTTTGTCCACTAAATTATTTTTCTGATCGTAATACATGCAATTGAATTTCGTTGAAACATATTTCTTCCCGACACTGTACCATAATTGTGTATTCTTATGGAAGTTGTGTGATTCAAGTCACTGGTTCATTTCTAACAATAGTTTTTCAAGTAAGCTGAAATCTGGAGATGTTTTAGCACGAAATCAGTTTGTGTTCTTCCCAGTGTTTTCCCAGTGATACCCCATTATTCAATTAGTTTCTATTTTTAATGAAGGAAATCGTTTTATCAGTAGCAAATATTGTCGAGCGGATAGCAACAGATCTGTCTGCAATCACCCCTTAAGAAAGTGACCTTGTCACATCCTGCTTGTTGCGAAATGTACGATGAAAGGTCGAACTCGCAAAATACGGGTAAACGAATTGCAACACCCTCCTTGTCATTAAAACGTGGTCCGGTATCAAACGCTTGTTCTAAAGCGGGACGTTTATGACACCCAAACAGGTCACCATATCACACATAATGAGGAATAAATTTTTCCTTTTTATTAAATTTTTTTACCCAATGACATTTTCTGAGGTACAGTCTTACTGTAAAATAGTCCTTCTAGTAAAATTTGGACAACCCACAGTAACGGAGTTAAAAGAAATAAGTGTTACTGAAACGGACTTAAAATACGACGGTTAAAAAAATACGTATATTAATAGGAAAAAGACTATCGGGGTTCATTACAAGAAATACGTAGGAAACGCTAGTTATAAAGAATACGAAGGTTGTGAAAAAAAAAACGTAGGAAAATAAAAAACCTAGTTTAATATCTGAAATATAAAACTAAAGCTGTAATAAAGAGATACGTAATTTATACGGTTATACCCCGTTTGAGACACATCTAAGCCACATCATCAGGTACAAGACATAGCTGAGCGCAATTACGATATCGGCACAGAGGTAGCGAGTTCCAATACGGCGTCGGAAGCAAAAATTTTTAAATACAGAAGACGTACTAAAGTTATAGGCCCTTTTTACATAATGACGAATAAGTTTTTAAGATTTTTTTTCCTTTTATTAATTTTTTACCCATTGGTATTTTCTGTGGGACAGTCTTTTAAAATTGTAGAATAGTACTTGTAATAAAAATGCGACAACCAACAGTAATGGAGTTAAAAGAAATATGCTGAAAAAAGTTAGTTATAAAGAATACGAAGGTTATGAAAAAACGTAGGGTAATAAAAAACCTAGTTTAATATCTGAAACAAATCTTTAAACTGTAATAAAGAGATACGTAATTTATATGGCTATACCCCGTTTGAGAAACATCTAAGCCACATCATCAAGTACAAGGCATAGTCGAGCGCGATGACGCTTCAGCTATCGGCACTGAGGTAGCGAGTTCAAATATGGCAACGAAAGCATTTTTTTTTTTAAATACAGGAGACGTACTAAAAATAGTATGGAAGTTGGATGACACCGATTAAATGCGCAAAAACTGATTTGGTTTAAAGAGGGAGGGCTTAAAATATAGGTAGATCAACAGGGGGGTCTATGAAGAGGGGAGGGCTTAAAATGTGGGTTAAACAGGGGGAAAACAAGAAAATTCGAGAAGGGGACTTAAAATATAGGTCAACCAGGGGGTCTATGAAGAGGACTTAAAAAATGGTCTGTTGCGACATAAGGGTCAAAGTCCAATCTGAGAAGGGAATGTGGACAGTTGCGACACAGGTGTCAATTTCCGGTCGATTGCGACATAGGGGTCAAAGTTCAATCTGAGAAGGCAACGTGGACGGTTGCAACACGGGTCAATTTCCGGTCGAATGCGACATAGGGGTCAAAGTTCAATCTGAGAAGGCAACGTGGACGATTGTAACACGGGTCAATTTCCTGTCGATTGCGACATAGGGGTCAAAGTTCAATCTGAGAAGGCAACGTGGACAGTTGCAACATAACACTGACCGGAAGTTGGCGTGGCCGGTGACGTCATAGGGGGGAAAGCACTGTGGAAAGGTGGATCCGTAGGTTGTGACTAAACTACTGAGCTGTATCTATATGGTACTGTCTTGCCCCTGACCGTAGATAGTGGTGAATATGGCATATCCCTGTAGTGGTAGTGCTTCAGACGGAACTAGTGGGTCTTGTCATCATATATATTTACCTAACTCCTTAAGTTAAATCATAACAAACATATTATGTACAGATGTATATATTTCATGGTGTGAAAAACTGATAAAACTGGCTACAGTGTATTGCCAGTTTTATCAGTTGACAACTGACACACTCTAGCCAGGTAAATCCAAAATTCTCAGCAATTAATCATTCATATACATTGATGAAAAACTCCAGAGGAAAAATTGCCTTGAGTCTGTGGGATACGAGGGCACGGGTTCCTCATGAAATGTCATGAACTGAAAGTAGAAAGACTCATAAAAATCAATAGGGGAAATGTTCCTCGGCATTGGCAGAGTCCTGTATATACATATGCATTATCTACGATAGGGTGCCCAAACAAAATATATCTGCAACGGGCCACATTTTATGTTGGACCTGTATCGCAAATCACGCCTTAAGTTGAACGTGTGTTACATTCCACATTTTATGTTGGACGTGCTGCATGCTGCACATGCATATTTTCCCATCTCCAATGGACTTGTTTCGCGGTTGGACTTGTGTTGCCTTGGCCTATCTTATGTTGGACTTGTGTTGCCTTGGCCTATCTTATGTTGGACTTGTGTTGCCTTGGCCTATCTTATGTTGGACTTGTGTTGCCTTGGCCTATCTTATGTTGGACTTGTGTTGCCTTGGCCTATCTTATGTTGGACTTGTGTTGTCTTGGCCTATCTTATGTTGGACTTGTGTTGCCTTGGCCTATCTTATGTTGGACTTGTGTTGCCTTGGCCTATCTTATTGGACTTGTGTTGCCTTGGCCTATCTTATGTTGGACTTGTGTTGCCTTGGCCTATCTTATGTTGGACTTGTGTTGCCTTGGCCTATCTTATGTTGGACTTGTGTTGTCTTGGCCTATCTTATGTTGGACTTGTGTTGCCTTGGCCTATCTTATGTTGGACTTGTGTTGCCTTGGCCTATCTTATTGGACTTGTGTTGCCTTGGCCTATCTTATGTTGGACTTGTGTTGCCTTGGCCTATCTTATGTTGGACTTGTGTTGCCTTGGCCTATCTTATGTTGGACTTGTGTTGTCTTGGCCTATCTTATGTTGGACTTGTGTTGTCTTGGCCTATCTTATGTTGGACTTGTGTTGCCTTGGCCTATCTTATGTTGGACTTGTGTTGCCTTGGCTTATCTTATGTTGGACTTGTGTTGTCTTGGCCTATCTTATGTTGGACTTGTCACCTGACTTTCAAACAATTTTCTTTCAAACAGATATTATGTATCAGTCAACAAAAAGGCATAATAACAATAATTCAGTAATCAACAAAATTTCGTAATATAAATTAATTCAGAGTCCACAAAAAATAGCAAAAAAAACTAAAAATTTAAATTATGACCGCTTTCGAGTTTGCCTTAATCGTGTCTATTAAACATAATATGAATTGCCAATATCCTGAAATTACAGTTTACCATGTAATGGTGAACTGTAATTTCATGGTCAATGTCAATATTATGAAATTATACGTAATGTCAAATATAAATATTATAAACATATAATTATGTAATTCAATATTGCGAATGTTTAAAATATGCAATAGCAATGATCACTATTGCGAATGTTTAATATATAATATCAGTTATTGTACGTTAAATGTTCATAATATTAATAATTGATATTTATATTAGATGTTCATAATATTAACAACAGTTATCAATGATATAAATATTTAATAGTAATTCAGTTATTATTATAATGAATATGTAAAGTAAATATTACTTAATATCCCGAACACTGAACTTATAATTTCAGTTATTAATATTATGAATATTTACTATACAGTATCAGTTATCAATATTAGAATATTTAACACTTAATGTTAATTGTTGATATTAAAAACATTAACTTATAATATTAACTGCTCATATTATGTTAGTTGTCAATATTATAAACATTTACTACACAATATTATTTATCAATTTAATATGTAAAATCAATTGTAGCAATTATAAATATTTAATATATATATCACTTGTCAATATTACAAGAATACAATGTATACCTTTATTAATATTGATCATTTAAAAAAATTATTTTGCTAATTATTTAAGAAAGTAGCATTTTTCTTCCAAGAATGTCAAATTTCCCATTTTGCAAAGCAGAATTGCGTTTTCTATTTTCCCTCCTCTGACGGATTTGTGTTCTGATAAGGAACTGATTTTCCAAAAGCGCTCACCTATTTAAAAGATACTTGTCGCTGAACTAGGCAAAGGTTGAATATGATGTGGATCATTCCGCAAAACAAATATA
Source organism: Ryuthela nishihirai (assembly GCA_038380435.1). Classification (NCBI taxonomy): domain Eukaryota; kingdom Metazoa; phylum Arthropoda; class Arachnida; order Araneae; family Heptathelidae; genus Ryuthela; species Ryuthela nishihirai. The sequence goes on along the minus strand of JAWZYU010000087.1, from coordinate 130,188 downwards.
TATACACACACCGCTCGGAGTTAAAACAAGTGAACCAATGATGTCGCTTTTCTTCGCAGAATTCTATTTAGACATCAGTGTTGGGTTGCTTTACCTCTGAGCGGCAATTTTTTGCACACAATGGGCTAAATGGCCAGGTCACAAGAACCCCGAAGGCTCAGAGAAGGTTGGGGGAGGGGACCCATTGGAACAGCTGATGGGATACATATGGTAGCCTCCCGTCAAGGCCATCCAGCGTGTTCTTTAACGTGCACAGGGTATGGCTCTCCCGCACACGGGGCCACGGCTTAACGTCCCACCCGACGGAAGGCGCCCTTTCCAAGCCCATCGGTGTCCCCTACTGACCATGGCAAGGCGGGGAATTTTGCGGAGATAAATCTCAATGCTGACCCAGCTGGAGTCATCGGTGTATATGATCATCGACGATATAATCATTCTTTTTGAAATCAGTAGAATGATTATATCATCGGAGATTCCTCTTTCAATAGGTGTTGTGGAAGAATAGTTGATGATTAAACTAAACTTATTGAGTAGTAAAGAATCACAGGATATGTCCTGTAAACATAGAACTCGTGAAATAATAAGCTGAAAAAAAATTGGTTTTACCATGAGTGGGATTCGAACCCACGTCTCCAGGAAACATGCCAGTTATGCTAACCAACCATAATCAACCATAGTGTTCGGATACTTTTTTGAGCGACTGTACAAGCTAAAGAATACATTCGATTTCCTTGACTAGAAGATTCTATCTGTCTCCTAACAACTGACCAGTGGATGGCGAGGGAAGTCAGTACGTGTGGATTGAGTTAAAGTATTTTACCTCTGAGCAACACTTTCTTTGCACATAATGGGCTAAATGGCCAGGTACAGTCGCTCAAAAAAGTATCCGAACACTGTGGTTGATTACACAATTCAGAAATAATATTTGGCAACGATTTTTTTAGAAATTAGTGATCTGGCAACCTTCGTGTCACGTGATTACAGAATTCAGGAAAAATATCTGGAGCGTGTGCAGAAACTGTACACGCTCCAGTTACCGTTCACAGCAAATTGGAGCGTGTGTAGTTACTGCATTTTCTATTTTACAGGAGCGTGTGCGGTTACTGCACACGCTCCAGTTTGCTGTGAACGGTAACTGCACACGCTCAATATTTCCGTGAGTGAGCCCACACGATCTAGTATCAAAATAATATGACCACCTACAGTCGCTCAAAAAAGTATCCGAACACTATGGTTGATTACAGAATTCAAAAAAATATCTGGCAACGATTATTTTTAGAAATTAGTGATTTGGCAACCTTCGTGCCACGTGATTACAGAATTCAGGAAAAATATCTGGAGCGTGTACAGCAACTGTACACGCTCCAGTTACCGTTCACAGCAAACTGGAACGTGTGCAGTAACTGCACACGCTCCAGTTTGCTGTGAACGGTAACTGCACACGCTCAATATTTCCGTGAGTGAGCCCACACGATCTAGGTCTTTGTGAGCTCACACAATCCAATGTGCTGTGAACATTAACCGCAACCGCTCCAGTTTGCTGTGAACATTAACCGCAACCGCTCCAGTTTGCTGTGAACGGTAACTGCACACGCTGCGAAAGACACTACGCGAAAGATTAGATGCAATTTTTCCGAATTAAGTCATGCAAACTGGAAATGTAAAACATGTTATCTTTCCTGGTGAGGTCTTTCGCCATAGTTCTTTTCTTTGAAGAAGTAACTATTTCGCTTTTAACTCTGATTATTAGAAATGAGTTCTCAAAAAATCAGTCTACCACGTTAATTAACCAACAACATTTATTTTAATTACAAAGCATGGCAAGAACTTGGAAAAAGAAACTTTGAATGAGATGCATTAAAAGATTTTAATTGGGGATTTGAAATTATTCGATGTTTAAACATACAAAAAAAAAAAAGAGAAATGGGCGTAAGTGGTTTGAGGCCAAAACTTTGAGGAGGAAATGCAGAATAAAAAGTAAATATATTTTTTTATTTGGCAGAAGCAATTAATTCACTAGAAATTTTTATTACAAATTATGCCTGTCATTCATCATCTTCATGAGCATGGTGCCTAAAATTTTAACTCTTTGCAATCATTTCTTTTACACTCATTCTTAATTATATGCATATTTTCGTTCAGAATGTTTCAATTTTGCAATTGGACTTACTGGAAAAAAAGCAGAAGAAAGCGTTGAAATACTTACAGTCGCTCGAAAAAATATCCGAACACTATAGTTGATTACAGAATTCAGAAAAAATATTTGGCAACGTTTTTTTAGAAATTAGCGACCTGGCAAACTTCGTGTCACGTGACACGTAGGTTGCCAGATCACTCATTTCTAAAAAAGATATCGTTGCCAGATATTTTTTCTAAATTCTGTAATCAACCATAGTGTTCGGATACTGTTTAATATATATAATGCGTATGAATATACTATGCAATGAATATGGAGCGTCTGCAGTTACCGTTCACAGCAAACTGGAGCGGTTGCTGTTAATGTTCACAGCACATTGGATCGTGTGAGCTCACAAAAACCTGGATCGTGTGGGCCCACTCACAGAAATATTGAGCGTGTGCAGTTACCGTTCACAGCAAACTGCAGCGTGTGCAGTAACTGCACACGCTCCAGTTTGCTGTGAACGATAACTGGAGCGTGTACAGCTGTACACGCTCCAGATATTTTTTCTGAATGCTATAATCAACCATAGTGTTCGGATATTTTTCTGAGCGACTGTACAAACATAATCCAAAGATACGTAGCGAATAAAAATATAAAAAAAACGAAAAGTTGTTAATTCTTATTTTACTCTTATAATTTTACACCAGACGAACAATCCACAAAAGAAATCGCCATCCACCCCCCCCCCCCCCAACCTCCACCCCATCAAAATAGAATCTTCTAGTCAAGGAAATCGAATATATTCTTTAGCTTGTACCGAGGTGTGACTCTCCTGAACACGGGCGAACGGTGGCCACAGTCAGTCGGCGGACGAGGAACAACAGTACTAAGTTATTTCTCTTTCTATCCGAAAAAATATTCTGAAATTTAAAAAAAGAAAAGAATTGTTCAAGTAAAGAAAGAGGATGGAGGATGAAGTAATTGAAACCTTAACTAAAGAGAGACCTACGCTATATTACCAAAAGTATTTGGGCAGTTTCATTTTATGTGAATTGTAGGGGCACATTCAAAGCTCCTTAGCTTTCAAACTAATTTTTTTATGAAAAAATTTTTGAATGCGACAATTTGGTGGAAGTTAACTGGGTGTACGACAATTGGATGGAGCGACATTGGGAGGATGCGACAACTGGGTGGACGATTTGCAAGGTGGGTGCGCAATTGAGTGGAAGTCAACTGGGTGGACGACAATTGGATGGAGAGACAATTGGGAGGATGCGACAATTGGATGGAAGTCAACTGGGTGTGACTATTGGGATGATGCGACAACTGGGTGGACGATTTGCAAGGTGGATGCGACAATTGGGTGGAAGTCAGCTAGGTGGACGACAATTGGGAGGATACGACAATTGGGTGGACGATTTGCAGGGTGGATGCGACAAATGGGCCTTCCGCCCATTTGTTGGGGGGGATGCGACAATTGGGTGGAAGAAAATTGGGAGGATACGACAATTGGGTAGATAGGGCAATTGGATGCAAAAAAGGAAATGATGAGAAATTATTCGTATTATTAAGACTAATCCCAAAATATCTGCAGTAGAGCAAACAATTTCAACACTCTTTGGAAGTCTCTTAAACGGTACACTAGGGGCGGGGGTGGCTCAGTCGGTAGCTCGCCAGGCTCGTAATCTGTAGTTCCCAGGTTCGAGTCCCAGCTGGGTCAGCGATGAGATTTATCTCCGCAAAACTACCCGCCCTGCCCACGGTCAGTAGGGGACACCGATGGGTTTGGAAAGACCGCCATCCGTCGGATGGGACGTTAAGCAATGGCCCCGTATGAGGGAGAGCCATACCCTGTTCACGTTAAAGAACACGCTGGATGGCCTTGACGGGGGGCTACTATCTGTCTCCCAACAGCTGTTCCAGTGGGTCCCCTCCCCCAACCTTCTCTGAGCCTTCGGGGTCCATGTGACCTGGCCATTTAGCCCATGGTGTGCAAAAAAGTGCCGCTCAGAGGTAAAAGAACCCAACCCAACGGTGCACTTAATATAACGAGCTGTCAACATAGTCGATATTTATAACTATTCTCTTTAATCCTACATCGATTTTTTTTAATAAATCCATTCCTTCTGACCGAAATAATTCTTCAGTTAAACGAACGCACATCATTTGGAAGCATTCTCTTTAATCGTTTTTCGATGAAGGATTTGCATCTTTTTAAATCCGATTATTACGATCTCTTTAATCCGACATTATACTACGACTAATATTTTACAAAGTCTCTTCTTTCTGAACGTAGCACCCTCCTGAAAACCAAGCTACATAGGATAATCTACTTTTTCAGTAATCCGATCTTCACTAAAGCGAAATTTGCAAAAGTCATTCTTTTCTAAACGAAAAAATCGAAAATCAACCGATTGTATCACAGGAAATCAAAATAGCCGATGTTTTTCTCGTTAATCTGACTTTCGTTGAAACGGATTCTTATATATCTCTTCCATTCTCTTAGTTCTAAGCGAAACAATTACCAATGTTATTAATGCACCACAGAAAACCAAACTGTATAAGATTATCAGTATCCTCAATAACCCGACACTCAATAAAACGAATGTTTTTTCACGATCCTTTTTTTTTTGCTGAAAGAACAATCGGAAATCAATCGAATGTGTTACAGGACATCGAAACAGCCGATATTAAAAATTTTTCTTGCTAATCCGATTTTCGATACAACGGATTCTTATATTTCTATTCTATTTTTTTCGTTATAAGTGAAATAATCTCGAATAAACGGAACGACCATAGGAAACGAAAATGCATAAGACTAATGTCAGATTGTCTGACTATCAGTGCCGTCTTAACAGTATTGTAGGCCCCTGGGCCTAGGGGCGGGGGTGACTCAGTCGGTAGCGCGCCAGGCTCGTAATCTGTAGTTCCCAGGTTCGAGTCACAGCTGGGTCAGCGTTGATATTTATCTCCGCAAAACTCCCCGTTCTGCCCACGGTCAGTAGGGGACACCGATGGGCTTGGAAAGGCCGCCGTCCGTCGGATGAGACGTTAAGCCGTGGCCCCGTGTGCGGGAGAGCCATACCCTGTGCACGTTAAAGAACACGCTGGATGGCCTTCACGGGAGGCTACCATCTGTCTCCCAACAGCTGCTCCAGTGGGTCCCCTCCCCCAACCTTCTCTGAGCCTTCGGGGTCCATGTGACCTGGCCATTTAGCCCATGGTGTGCAAAAAAGTGCCGCTCAGAGGAAAAACAACCCAACCCAACAACCCCTGGGCCTACAATACTGTTAAAACGGCACTGATAGTCAACAATGCACTGCAGGTGCAAAAGCAATGCACTGGGGCCCCTATCCATCCACCTACGGGAATAAAAATGCAAACGATCAATAAAAATTAAGCCTACAGATTTTTTGGTACTTTTAACAAAATCAATGTTTAAGCATAAAAAACATGCTGTAAAGCGAAGATTAATCAACACATACTTTTATGTAATTTGCAATCGTGAGGGGCCCCTGGGCAACTGCCCAGTGTGCCCACGCTTTAAGACGGCCCTGCTAACTGTCTGTCAGATTGTTTCTGACAGATACAATCAGAAATCTAAAAACATATAAAAATAACAGCCACCAACATTTACATTTATTCTCGCTAGTCGGGCTTTGCTCAAATCGGATTTTCACGTATCTATTTCATTCTCTTTATTCTAAGTGGAACAATCTTTAGTCAAAGGAACGCGGCTCTAAAACTACAATCTGCATCAAAATGTTAGCACTAATCCTACATTTAATAAAAGGAAGATCCTTTTTAAACCAATAAATCGAATATCATAGGCTTTAGGGAAATTAAAACAGTGTATTAATTTCTTTTCCGTGTATTGTATCTAATCCGTGATTAAGGACGCATTCATATCTATTATCCATAATTCGTTTTTGATTAAAATATATTAATCGATCATCGGTAATCGAAGAAACCGAGGAAAGAAAACCTGCAGGACCAACATCTACATTTATTCTTTCTTGTTCTTATACTCATTGGAACATCTGCATCTTTCCTGATATTTCGATGCATCGAAATTTTTGGAAACTCCTTTGAATGAAACTATCTGAAATGAAAGGTTACTCGTTATATGTAATGGGGCGGGGGTGGCTCAGTCGGTAGCGCGCCAGGCTCGTAATCTGTAGTTCCCAGGTTCGAGTCCCAACTGGGTCAGCGTTGAGATTTATCTCCGCAAAATTCCCCGCCCTGCCCACGGTCAGTAGGGGACACCGATGGGCTTGGAAAGGCCGCCGTCCGTCGGATGGGACGTTAAGCCGTGGCCACGTGTGCGGGAGAGCCATACCCTGTGCACGTTAAAGAAGACGCTGGATGGCCTTGACGGGAGGCTACCATCTGTCTCCCAACAGCTGTTCCAGTGGGTCCCCTCCCCCAACCTTCTCTGAGCCTTCGGGGTCTATGTGACCTGGCCATTTAGCCCATGGTGTGCAAAAAAGTGCCGCACAGAGGTAAAACAACCCAACCCAACCGTTATATGTAACGATTATTTTTATTCTCTTTGAACTGAATTTGATTGAAATGACTTTTATTTTCCACAGCCTATTTTCTGAACAAAAGAGAACAGTGATATCAAAAGGGAATATTAGAGGAAGTCAAACAGGCTAGAAATTCTCACTAATACGACCTTCAATAAAATTACTGTTTTTTTTTTAGTTTCCTTCTTCGGGTTGGGTTGTTTTACCTCTGAGCGGCACTTTTTTGCACACTATGGGCTAAATGGCCAGGCCACAAGGACCCCGAAGGCTCAAAGAAGGTTGGGGGAGGGGACCCACTGGAACAGCTGTTGGGGACAGATGGTAACCTCCCGTCAAGGCCATCCAGCGTTTTCTTTAACGTTGGATTGTTTTACCTCTGAGCGGCACTTTTTCGCACACCATGGACTAAATGGCCAGGTCACATGGACCCCGAAGGCTCAGAGAAGGTTGGGGGAGAGGACCCACTGGAACAACTGTTGAGAGACAGATGGTAACCTCCCGTCAAGGCCATCCAACGTGTTCTTTAACGTGCACAGGGTATGGCTCTCCCACATAAGAGGCCACGGCTTAACGTCCCATCCGACGGACGGCGGACTCTCCAAGCCCATCGGTGTCCCCTACTGACCGTGGGCAGGGCGGGGAATTTTGCGGAGATAAATCTCAACGCTGACCCAGCTGGGACTCGAACCTGGGAACTACAGATTACGAGCCTGGCGCGCTACCGACTGAGCCATCCCCGCCCCCTATAGTTGAGGAACACTGCCCCACATCCCTTCCTGATTCAGAGTCTCAGATCTAGAATGCGGCTAAAGATCTGAACTGATGAGAGAGATTCCTTTAAGTCCATTTGATCCGATGGCACCAAGCCGCAACATCCTTCGAACAATGTTCTTCACTCCTTCCCATACAGACTGTAAGAGTAGGAAAGTGGCCACTGTCTGGGAACGAGGCCATGTGTTCCCTTTAACACCTATTACCGCTTTCCCCAATAGTGGGAGGGTCTCTAAATCACGAGTTGATGGAGGGTGGGCAACGGGAACAACGGTTCTGATGGGACTGGCGGAGACCAGTATTGAGCGGCAAACTGTGACGTCATAGAACAACAGGCATTAGCACCCCTTTGTCTTTCTTCAAATGAGACTTATTTACTTTTATGGGAACTTATTGCGTTACTGTCAGGATAGATGTTTTCAAGGAATACAAGTGGGGTGTTATTTCCTGATTTCTTAATTCAGTCTTTTATATTTTATGTATTTTTCAGTCATCCAGAGAGCGCTTTTTAAGTAAATTACAATTTCATAATAGGTTACGTTGTTTTACCTCTGAGCTGCGCTTTTTTTCACACAATGGGCTAAATGGCCAGTTTTTCTCGACTCTCAGAAAGTCGCCTTTGGTTGGAGTCTCCTATGTCTGTCTAGTTCTGCTCCATTTATCCAGTATCCTTGCTAATCTTTCGAAGAGAGAAAGCACATTACCTCCCCTTGCACTCCTTAGAGTTTCAAATGGAACCTCAAATATGAGGTTTTCAAGCAGCTCAGTATGTACAGGGTTAAATCATAGTAAATAATAAAAAATAAATAAATACCCCCTCAAACAGCTGCTTGCCACAGAGGTCTGACAGGAGCCTGTCAGTTTATATGCCACAGTTGGAGATCTGAGAGGATGGCAGGACCTCAGCAGAAAAACGACACACACACACACACACACATCCATACCTAATCCGAAGCTCGAACCCAGGTCCCTTAGATCAGTAGCCAAGCATGCTAACCACTCGGCCACGGGACGGCTAGTATAATTAAAAATCAAGGAATTTTTCTTGAAAGGAAGAATCCGCTATTTTTTAAATAAAATGCTCAGTTGAAAAAGCAGTAAAGTCTGAAGGAAATTGTTAACTGTACCACTACTCCTAACAGCTGTTCAGTGGGTTCCTTCCCCCCCAACTTTCTCTGAGCTCTCGGGGTCTTTGTGAAACGTTAAAAAAAGTGAATATTAGAGGTTAAACAACCCATTGAAACCTATCCGACGAATGAAGACTTCTTTTCTATACACTGATAACAGATATACAGTGCGTGAAAATGATGTTCATAAAAGGTCAAAGAAAAATGATATGATAAAAGGTCAAAGAAAAATGATATGATAAAAGGTCAAAGAAAAAATGATATGATAAAAGGTCAAAGAAATTATGATTTGATAAAAGGTCAAAGAAATTATGATATGATAAAAGGTCAAAGAAATTATGATAAGAGGTCAAAGAAATTATGAAAAGGTCAAAGAAAAATGACATGATAAAAGGTCAAAGAAATTATGATATGATAACAGGTAAAAAAAAATGATATGATAAAAGGTCAAAGAAATTATGATATGATAAAAGGTCAAAGAAAAAATGATATGATAAAAGGTCAAAGAAAAAAATGATATGATAAAAGGTCAAATAAAAAATGATATGAAAAGGTCAAAGAAATTATGATTTGATAAAAGGTCAAAGAAATTATGATATGATAAAAGGTCAAAGAAATTATGATAAGAGGTCAAAAAAATTATGAAAAGGTCAAAGAAAAATGACATGATAAAAGGTCAAAGAAATTATGATATGATAAAAGGTAAAAAAAATGATATGATAAAAGGTCAAAGAAATTATGATATGATAAAAGGTCAAAGAAAAAGTGATATGATAAAAGGTCAAAGAAATTATGATTTGATAAAAGGTCAAAGAAAAAATGATATGATGAAAGGTCAAAGAAATTATATGATAAAAGGTCAAAGAAATTACGATGAAACGTCGAAGAAACTTTATCCCAGCTCAAATTTTTTAAACGGTTAAGTAAAACAGAATCTGCAGATAAACTGATTAAAAATACTGTAACTCCGGAAACATTGCGAACACGTTCCACGCGACTTGAGTCAAACTTCATGGGGCTAGACAGAATTTAAATTGTATTTATAGTACTAAGATTTGGAGTTGGACGGCCCGTCGATATTTCTTTTGCTCATAAGAAAATGAAACGTCTTCGGAAAAGACTGAATCGATACAAGAATTATGGAGTGATAATTAATACTAAAGATGAAACGAATTGTAAAATGAATGATGAGATTGAGAAAGATACGAATGTGAGTTAATTGATAATGTTCAGTGGTATATAGGGGAGGAGCAAAGCAATTATGGCAGACTGTTATAAATCCCGTTTCTCGGAATGGATGGGAGAAACAGATGCGGAAATAATTAATCTCTGCTTCAAGTGAAAGTGATCTTCTTGTTATTGGAGATTTAAACTTAGCTGCTTTCAGCAACTCAGATGTCATTAAAGAATTCTTCTTGGATGGGATCCAAGGTTGTTCATTAAGTCGACGTGTACGGGTTGGGTTGTTTTACCTCTGAGCGGCACTTTTTTGCACACCATGGGCTAAATGGCCAGTCACATGGACCCCGAAGGCTCAGAGAAGGTTGGGGGAGGGGACCCACTGGAACAGTTGTTGGGAGACAGATGGTAGCCTCCCGTCAAGGCCATCCAGCGTGTTCTTTAACGTGCACAGGGTATGGCTCTCCCGCACACGAGGCCACGGCTTAACGTCCCATCCGACGGACGGCGGCCTTTCCAAGCCCAACAATGTCCCCTACTGACCGTGGGCAGGGCGGGAAATTTTGCGGAGATAAATCTCAACGCTGACCCAGCTGGAACTCGAACCTGGGAACTACAGATTACGAGCCTGGCGCGCTACCGACTGAGCCACCCCCGCCCCGACGACTGTACGGAAGAATAGGACTGTTATACACTCACTGGACGGAAAGAGAATTTCCCAGTTGGACCGATAGAAACACCAAGTCAGAAACTCAAGTGTCTTGATGAATAAACTTCCTATGGGAATGAGTTTGGGGATAAAAATATTAATCAACGAGTTTGCTTAAATCCTCCTGCGTTGTATAGTGGTATAGGGTTGATTCTGAATGATACTGGGGTTCAGGTTCTAGTTCTGGGAAGTTATCGTTGTTTGTCTGATGTTAATATCTGCAGTTCCCAGGTTCGAGTCCCAGCTGGGTCAGTATTGAGATTTATCTCCTCAAAACTCCCCGCCCTGGTCAGTAGCTGACATCGATGGGCTTGGAAATGCCATCGTCCGTCGGATGGGACGTTAAGCCGTGGCCCCGTGTGCGGGAGAGTCACATCCTGTGCACATTAAAGAACACGCTGGATGGTCTTGACGGGAGAGTACCATCTGTCTCCCAATAGCTGTTATAGTGGGTCCCCTCCCTCAGCCTTCTCTGAGCCTTCGGGGTCCTCGTAGCCTGGCCATTTAGCCCATGGTGTGAAAAAAAGTGCCGCTCAGAGGTAAAACAACCCAAATTTGATGTTAATTCTAACTGAGGCAATGGTTAGTCGAGAGCCAGGATCTAGAAAAAAATCTAGGGGAGGGGGGGGGGGCAGTAGACTGGATTTCCAATGCAGTATTTCTTCCTCCGTTTTAGAGGTCTTTAAAAAAGTCTTGAAAAATGCATGAAATATAAAAAATAAAAATAAATACCCCCTCAAGCAGCTGCTTGCCACAAACAGCAGCCTATCAGTTTATATGCCACAGTAGAAAGTCTGTGAGGCTGAAAATACAATAATAAAGAATCATAGGATGTGCCCTGTAGGTTATGGAAGCCGGAATATTTAATAGCCAAAGTTAAGGGTCATAAGAATTTCTCCCAAAAGCTAATCAAAAACGTGGGTGTCAGTAGGGATTTTTCCAGAGGGCCATTGAAATTTGCAATGGTTTTCTGTGAGGCCACCGTAATTTGTAACGGTATTGTTTTAAAACGCAAGAAATGTCGTGGTTCTTTGAAGCCACCGTAATTTGCAACGGTATTGTTTTAAGACGCAAGAAATGTCGTGGTTCTATGAGGCCACCGTAATTTGTAACGGTATTGTTTTAAGACGCAAGAAATGTCGTGGTTCTTTGAAGCCACCGTAATTTGCAACGGTATTGTTTTAAGACGCAAGAAATGTCGTGGTTCTATGAGGCCACCGTAATTTGCAACGGTATTGTTTTAAGACGCAAGAAATGTCGTGGTTCTTTGAAGCCACCGTAATTTGCAACGGTACTGTTTTAAGACGCAAGAAATGTCGTGGTTCTGTGAGGCCACCGTAATTTGTAACGGTATTGTTTTAAGACGCAAGAAATGTCGTGGTTCTGTGAGGCCACCGTAATTTGTAACGGTATTATTTTAAGACGCAAGAAATGTCGTGGTTCTGTGAGGCAACCGTAATTTGTAACGGTATTATTTTAAGACGCAAGAAATGTCGTGGTTCTGTGAGGCCACCGTAATTTGTAACGGTATTATTTTAAGACGCAAGAAATGTCGTGGTTCTGTGAGGCCACCGTAATTTGTAACGTTATTGTTTTAAGACGCAAGAAATGCCGTGGTTCTGTGAGGCCACCGTAATTTGCAACGGTATTGTTTTAAGACGCAAGAAATGCCGTGGTTCTGGGAGACCACCGTAATTTGTAACAGTATTGTTTTGAGACGCAAGAAATGTCGTGGTTCTGTGAGGCCACCGTAATTTGCAACGGTATTGTTTTAAGACGCAAGAAATGTCGTGGTTCTGTGAGGCCACCGTAATTTGCAACGGTATTGTTTTAAGACGCAAGAAATGTCGTGGTTCTGTGAGGCCACCGTAATTTGCAACGGTATTGTTTTAAGACGCAAGAAATGTCGTGGTTCTGTGAGGCCACCGTAATTTGCAACGGTATTGTTTTAAGACGCAAGAAATGTCGTGGTTCTGTGAGGCCACCGTAATTTGCAACGGTATTGTTTTAAGACGCAAGAAATGTCGTGGTTCTGTGAGGCCACCGTAATATGTAATAGTTTTAAAACGCAGAAATTTCTTTGTTCTATGAGGCCACGGTAGTCTTTAATGACTATAAGATGAAGAAATATTCTGGTTCCGTGGGGCCACCGCAATTTTCAATGTTTTTTGTTTAAGACGGAGGAATTTTCCGGTTCTGTGAGGCCATCGTAATTCCATCGTGCCTCCAAAAAGTTTCAAAATGTTAACAACGTTAATCCAGTGCCAACAGCTTCCTCTCTATTGCCGTACCAAAAGAAAAACCATCCCGAAAAGAATTCCCTCCCGTTTTTGCAGCCTTTAGCTTGATTCGGAATCAGTCTTTTCTTTCATTCAAATCAACAAATCTTTGCTTTTTGCTTTTTTTTCACTCACCAAAAATACTTTTCTCTCTTTAAAACGCTGAAACGATTTCTCTAAAAAAAAAGAAACTGGTTGATGTAAGAAAAAAAAGAAAAATCCATCCTCTTTAGTTTCCATGGAAACAGCCTCACCTGATTCCTGGCCAGAGGAGCATGCAGAGATAAAAGCCACAAAAATAATATTTCTCCCTTCTGAGTAGCAGAGGTCTTTAAAATGATACGGATTCCCCCTACCATCCCCCCCTTTCCCCAAACACACATACACAACTCCTTTTTTTATGTTTTTTAGACTTTCTCCTGCCTCCGCTTATTTGACATTTTTCAATTCTTTTTCTTTTGTTTTTCATCTTCTCACCTCAAAAAAAAAAACTCCCCCCCCACCCCCTGATTTTTCATCCTCTGAGAATATAATTTCTATTTTTCACTCGCTGGCTAAAAGCATCAATCCTTTTAGCGAACGTCACCAAAAAACAGTTGCCAGTGTTTGGTCGCATACATGAAGGAATAAAAATAAAAAATAGCTTGGTAGATGTTTTTTCATTCGCGTGATATGTTCTGTCTTCCTTTTTCAAACCGTTTTCTTCTCTCCTACAGCATTTCAAAAAAAAAAAACTTTAAACATGCTTGGCTGAGATTCAAATGGCGTTGGCTCGAATTTCTCTGATGGAAGAGAATCTCCTATTGAGAGGAAATTCTCCCGCTCCTCGCGAGGTTTACATTTCTTTTCGTCTGCAGGGCGCGAGACGACTAAGTCGGTTATTTACCATTGTCACAAATTATTAGGTTAGAATCTCAAAAGTACATATTGAAAGAATTACTTGATAGAGAAACTTGGAACTGGAGATGTGACATTATGTCACACGAACCCACTTCAACGTTATTAACTGGGTTCATTTCGGGGGAAGATTAACTAGAGTGCACGTATATGAATAGAGTCGTTTTTTTTTTTTGGAAAGTAAGCAATGCTTGGGACTAAACTCCTTAGAAATAGAAAAGATTTCATGAAAATCGATCAAATCATTACTAAAGAAATCGCCGTTTTGGAAAAAAACAGATTTAAGACGGGTTTCTAACTCGGGGTGCAGAAAAGCTTTTTGCAAGAAATGCCAGAGGAATTTTTCGAAAAATTTCTTCGTTTATTTATTTTTAAAAGAAAAAACTAAGTTAAGAGACCTACCAATGTTAGTGGGGGAGGGGGACGACGATACTTTGTGGGAGCTGCGAAGTTTCCATGCAGCGCTATAAGGATTTGTTTGGGTTGTTTTACCTCTGAGCGGCACTCTTTTGCACACCATGAGCTAAATGGTCAGGTCACAGGACCCCGAAGGCTCAGAGAAGGTTGGGGGAGAGGACCCACTGGAACAGCTGTTGGGAGACAGATGGTATCCTCCCGTCAAGGCCATCCAGCGTGTTCTTTAACGTGCAAAGGGTATGGCTCTCTCCCGTTACCTTAACGTCCCATCCGACGGACGGCGGCCTTTCGAAACCCATCGGTGTTCCCTACTGACCGTGGGCAGGGTGGGGAGTTTTGCGGAGATAAGCCTCAACGCTGACCCAGCTGGGACTCGAACCTGGGAACTACAGATTACGAGCCACTATAAGGGATGCAGAACTTGAGATGGAAGGTGCGAAGCTTCCTACAAGGGATGCGAGACTTGAAGAAATTTAAGAAATTTGTTCGTGGCCAGTTCTTTGTTCGGATCGAAATGGGTTGGGTTGTTTTACCTCTGAGCGGCACTTTTTTGCACACCATGGGCTAAATGGCCAGGTCACATGGGCCCCGAAGGCTCAGAGAAGGTTGGGGGAGGGGACCCACTGGAACAGCTGTTGGGAGACAGATGGCAGCCTCCTGTCAAGGCCATCCAGCGTGTTCTTTAACGTGCACAGGGTATGGCTCTCCCGCACACGGGGCCACGGCTTAACGTCCCATCCGACGGACGGTGGCCTTTCCAAGTCCATCGGTGTCCCCTACTGACCGTGGGCAGGGCGGGGAATTTTGCGGAGATAAATCTCAACGCTGACCCAGTTGGGACTCGAACCTGGGAACTGGATTACGAGCCTGGCTCGCTACCGACTGAGCCACCCCCGCCCCAGGATCGAAATGGCACAAAAGACTTTTGGTTCGGCTCAGTGATAAATATAATTTCTAATTTATCTCAAAGTTGTGAAAAACTTCAGCAAAAAAACGCGAAATAAATAATTTCTTTTGGTTATGTTTTCGTTGTTAATCAGTCTTTAGTAATTAAAAAATGAGCAGTCTTTAGTTATTAAAAATGAGCATCATTCAGCATTTAATTATTTTTAGTCATTTTCCGTCCTTCAGTCATTTTTTATCCCTAATTAATTCTCCGTTTATAACGATGTTACTCAAGTTTTTTTAGTTTTCTACAGATTTTTTTCTATTAGCGATCCAAAAAACATTCAGATTTCAATTTGGTCTCCAAATAATTACATCATTTTAAACTTTTCGGTTTATTTAACAATACACAGATGTACAGTCGCTCGAAAAAGTATCCGAACGCTATGGTTGATTACAGAATTCAGAAAAAATATCTGTCAACGATTATTTCAGAAATTAGTGATCTGGCAACCTTCGTGTCACGTGATTACAGAATTCAGGAAAAATATCTGGAGTGTGTACAGCAACTGTACACGCTCCAGTTACCGTTCACAGCAAACTGGAGCGTATGCAGTTACTGCACACGCTCCAGTTTGCTGTGAACGGTAACTGCACACGCTCAATATTTCCGTGAGTGAGCCCACACGATCTAGTATCAAAATAATATGACCACCTACAGTCGCTCAAAAAAGTATCCGAACGCTATGTTTGATTACAGAATTCAGAAAAAAATATCTATTGACGAATGTGTCACGTGATTACAGAATTCAGGAAAAATATCTGGAGTGTGTACAGCAACTGTACACGCTCCAGTTACCGTTCACAGCAAACTGGAGCGTATGCAGTTACTGCACACGCTCCAGTTTGCTGTGAACGGTAACTGCACACGCTCAATATTTCCGTGAGTGAGCCCACACGATCTAGTATCAAAATAATATGACCACCTACAGTCGCTCAAAAAAGTATCCGAACGCTATGTTTGATTACAGAATTCAGAAAAAAATATCTGGCAATGATTTTTTTTAGAAATTAGTGATCTGGCAACCTCCTTGTCACGTGACACAAAGTCGTCAACAAACAATTCGTGTCACGTGACACAAAGGTTGCCAGATCACTAATTTCTAAAAAAAAAATCGTTGCAGATATTTTTTCTGAATTTTGTAATCAACCACAGTGTTCGGATATATTTTGAGCGACTGTAGGTGGTCATATTATTTTCATACTAGATCGTGTGGGCTCACTCATGGAAATATTGAGCATGTGCAGTTACCGTTCACAGCAAACTGGAGCGTGTGCAGTAACTGCACACGCTCCAGTTTGCTGTGAACGGTAACTGGAGTGTGTACAGTTGCTGTACACGCTCCAGATATTTTTCCTGAATTCTGTAATCACGTGACACGAAGGTTGCCAGATCACTCATTTCTAAAAGAAATCGTTGCCAGATATTTTATCTGAATTCTGTAATCAACCATAGTGTTCAGATATTTTTTTGAGCGACTCTAGGTGGTCATATTATTTTGATACTAGATCGTGTGGGCTCACTCACGGAAATATTGAGCGTGTGCAGTTACCGTTCACAGCAAACTGGAGCGTGTGCAGTAACTGCACACGCTCCAGTTTGCTGTGAACGGTAACTGGAGCGTGTACAGTTGCTGTACACGCTCCAGATATTTTTCCTGAATTCTGTAATCACGTGACACAAAGGTTGCCAGATCACTAATTTCTGAAATAATCGTTGACAGATATTTTTTTCTGAATTCTGTAATCGACCATAGCGTTCGGATACTTTTTTTGAGCCACTGTACTTTTACATCACATTTACGATTTCTTTTAATTTACAATAAATACGTTCTGTGTGTTTAGTATTGATTGATTATGTCTTTGTAATCACTTATATTTATCACTTCATAATCGCCTATAGTGTGAAGTATTCTAAAGAAATTTATGGGGCGGGGGTGGCTCAGTCGGTAGCGCGCCAGGCTCGTAATCTGTAGTTCCCAGGTTGGAGTCCCAGCTGAGTCAGCGTTGAGATTTATCTCCGCAAAATTCCCCGCCCTGCCCACGGTCAGTAGGGGACACCGATGGGCTTGGAAAGGCCGCCGTCCGTCGGATGGGACGTTAAGCCGTGGCCTCGTGTGCGGGAGAGCCATACCCTGTGCACGTTAAAGAACACGCTGGATGGCCTTGACGGGAGGCTACCATCTGTCTCCCAACAGCTGTTCCAGTGGGTCCCCTCCCCCAACCTTCCCCTCGATGCGAGAGCCTGTCCGTGGTGAGGGGACCACCCTGTGAAGGTTCCGCTGGCTCGGTTACCTTCACAGGGTCCTAAACGCTCGCCCGCGTGTTTGCCATGCGCGGAGACCCGTGTCCCGGGAAAGGAGGATCCTGGTAGTTGCTCGGGGGTCCCCGTCTTCTCTCCTCAGCTCATGACTGGCGTGGTCCCCATTGGCCGTCTTGCCATTGGGGAACCTATCTGTCGCGGGGCTGGGCAGCGGATTCCGGGGCCTCTGCTATACACTGCTTTGGCCTCTGCTTCCGGTAAACGGGAGCTCCTGGGGTGGCCCCCCCAGGAGCAATCGGCTGGTGGGCAGGTCCTGCTAGGGTCAACCGTGCAGAGCGGTGAGTAACCTTGCCCACGGTCCAGGTACAGGTTTACAAGTTTCCTCACAGATTATTTTCCTTTTGTAGTTATTCTTTCTTTGTGAGGCCAGTTTGGCCATTCACAATTTTTTCTTATTTTACGCTTTGTTTGATTTGTGTAGAATGTCTTGTTCTGCACATTTCTCTTTTTATTTTCCTTATATTTATTTGTGAGGGCTTGGCTCACTGTCTGTGTGGGTATAGTGCCTGCGTAGCCCTGGCGCCCGACTGGACGTCCCCTTGTTGGGCTCCGTGGAGGGTGGGGACAGCGGGCACTGAACCACACAAAACAAACCATGAGAGAGAGTGAAGAAAATAATGCGATCGTCGCCAACAAGAGGGCTCGACATGAGCCCCCATCTTCCTCGTTGTCTAAGTTATCTCTGCCGTCGTCTTCTGTGTCTGTGTCTTCGTTCCCAAAGTTCCTGATCATCCACTCCACGGGTGATCAGGTACTTGGGGACATGTCCCCATTTTTTGTAAATAAAGGTTTGAAAGGTCTTGCGGGAGAGCCGAAATCCGTCAAGCGCTTACGATCTGGCGACTTGCAGGTTGAGACCGCTTGTTCTAAACACTCTGAACTGCTCCTGAAAGTCAAAGAAATTGGTGGGGTGGCTGTCGAAGTCACTCCCCATAAAACTTTGAATTCCTCTCGGGGTGTGATCACCGAGTGGGGCCTCCTCAAAGTCACTGAGGAGGAAATCCTCTCGGAGCTCACACCTCAAGGAGTAACAGCGGTCCACCGGGTTTCGACACGCCGTGATGGGAAATTAACACCCACCCGGGTATTAATTGTTACATTCAACACGCCACGCCTGCCTTCTTCCATCAAGGCAGGTTATTTACATTGTGAGGTAAGGCCGTATATACCGAACCCTCTGCGCTGTTTTCAGTGTGAGATATACGGTCATGCCCGCACAGCATGCAGGGGCAAGCCCACCTGTGCTCGCTGTGGCAGTAAGGATCATCTCGATCCTGACTGCACAGCAGAAAAGGCATGCTGTGTGAACTGCAGTGGCGAACATCCGGCGTACTCCCGCGACTGTCCGAAGTGGAAGGAGGAAAAGGAGGTACAACGCCTCATAGTCATCAACAACATCTCGTATCCTGAAGCGAGAAAGCTTGCTGCACCGCCCGCCCCACCTGGCAAGGTTTCCTATGCCAGTGCAGTCATTGGAAAGCCCATCGTTCCAATGACTTCGGTTGCGGTGCAGACTGACATCAGTGTACCACCTACTGAGTCTTTCTCGCCAGCTGCGAAGTACCTCCTCACACAGGCGAGACCGAGGGTGGTGTCGACTTCGACATCAACCCCGGTTTCCATTCCTGCAGCTCAGCCTTCCACCTCCACCGGAAGGCCTCCTCCTTCCCGTTTTCAGACAGCAAGACCTTCCAAACCGAAGGGGCCCCCACCGGGGCCTAAAAAGAAACTCATCACTCCTCCTCAAAGGGCGGTCACCGATCCATGCCCCTCGGACGATTCCGAGGACATGGATACCGACCGCCCCCTATTCACTAAACCGTCCTCTGCGGCAGTTAAGTTGAATAGAAACACGTCGTCCGCCCACTCTTCTAAGTCCTGAGATGGCCACACTCCTACAATGGAATTGTCGTGGATTCCAGAGGAATCTTGACGACATCAAGGCCCTCCTTCAGGCGCACCAGCCCATCTGTGTGTGCCTGCAGGAGACATACTTGCAGCCAGTCACAGATCCCACGATCCGGCACTTTTCACTAGTTCGCCGGGACTGGGATGGAGATGGTCCAGCTCGCGGGGGTGTCGCCATCCTCGTGAGCAACCATTCTCCATTCCAGGTCGTACCCCTCACCACCAACTTGCAGGCGGTAGCCATCCGTCTCTTCGTGGGGTTCTCGCTGACTGTCTGCTCTGTATATCTTCCACCTGGGAGCATCGTCTTCCAGGAAGACCTTGATGATCTCGTCTCGCAGCTGCCGTCCCCCTTCCTCATTATGGGGGACCTCAACGGACACAGTCCACTTTGGGGCAGTGCTGACACCAACGGGAGGGGCGGGGTCCTGGAGCAGTGGCTCCTGGATCCTTCTCTCTCCCTGTTGAACACCGGTGTCAGTACTTACTTTCACTCCCCAACCCGCTCTTTCACTGCCATTGACCTCACCATCTGCTCCTCCTCGATCCTTCCACTCTTTACATGGGAGGTCGAGGACAACCCTTATGGAAGCGATCACCTCCCCGTGGTGTGCGCCATCTCGCCTTGCAGCCCTTCACGCGTCTCGCGGTGGAGGCTTGATTGGGCTGACTGGGGTAGTTTCGAGCTGCTCTCTGAGCTCGACGACCACTCTGTCAGCCAGGAGCCAATCAATGTGGCAGTAGCGGAGATAACGGACTGTATCGTAGATGCAGCTGCATCAACAATTCCTCAAACTTCTACACGATTTCCTCGCTTTCCGAAACCGTGGTGGAATCCAGATTGCACCGCAGCTCGTAAGGCTCAGAACAAGGCTTGGGGGGTGTTTCGGAGATATCCGACGACCCCCAACCTCGAAAATTTCAAACGCGCCAGGGCGAAAGCTCGTTTCGTCCGACGTCAGAGCCAGAAGGAATCTTGGATCAAGTATACATCTTCTATCACCCGCACGACTACTTCTAAGGTCGTGTGGGATAAAGTCCGGAAGATGAGTGGGAACTACACGTCCCACTCGTTATCGATCCTGGAGCACAATGGATAGGCAATTGCTGATCCCAAAGCAATTGCCGACACTCTGGGGGAGTCATTATCTTCCATCTCTTCGTCTTCCTCTTACTCCCCCGAGTTTCTGGCCCAGAAGGGCAGGGCGGAGCGCTCTCCGCTGTCTTTTCACTCGAATGGCCTGGAGCCTTACAACAGGCCATTCACAGCGGAGGAGCTTCGCCTTGCTCTGCACTCTTCTCGTGCCTCTGCTGTAGGGCCGGACAATGTCCATTATGCCATGCTCCAACATCTTTCACCATCGAGTAAGGATCGGCTGCTCCATCTCTTCAATCGCATTTTTCTCGAGGAGCAGTTTCCGGACTCCTGGCGGGAGGCCATCGTCTTGGCCTTCCCCAAGCCAGGCAAAGATCCCAAGATTCCTTCCAATTATCGTCCCATTGCATTGACGAGCTGTGTGTGCAAGGTGTTGGAAAGAATGGTAAATGCCAGACTCCTCTGGTATTTAGAACATCACGGCCTTCTTTCCAACACCCAGTGTGGCTTTCGCAGGCACCGGTCTACTTTAGACCACCTGATCCGCCTCGAATCGGCAATCAGGAATTCCTTTTTACGTAGAGAGCACCTGGTGTCCATTTTCTTCGACATCGAAAAAGCGTACGACACGGCTTGGAGATTCGGCATTCTTCGTGACCTCCACAGTTTCGGCTTAAGAGGTCACATGCTGATCTTCATCTCCAACTTATCGACACGCTCTTTTCGTGTCCGTGTCGGTAACACTCTGTCGCAGCCGTACCCCCAAGAACAGGGGGTGCCACAAGGCTGCGTTCTGAGTGTTACGCTTTTCGCTGTCAAGATTAATTCTATAACTAGACAACTTCCTCCATCAGTAGGCAATGCCCTCTATGTTGATGACTTTAGCATCTTTTGCTCTTCGTCCAGCATGAGGGTCATTGAAAGACAACTGCAAATTGCCCTGAACAATCTTTCGGTTTGGGCGACGGCAAACGGGTTTCGGTTCTCCCCACAGAAGACCGCTTGTGTGCACTTTTGCCACAAGCGTAATCTTCATCTGGATCCCGAGCTGCGGCTCGGGGGTAACATCATTCCAGTTGTGGCGGAGACCAAGTTTCTCGGTCTCATATTCGATCGGAAATTGACCTTTTTACCACACATACGTCATCTCAGGTCCAAGTGCCCCATTGAACATCGTCAAGGTCCTCTCCTCCCTTTCTTGGGGGGCAGACCGATGTTCTTTGCTCCGCCTGTACCGTGCACTTGTCCGATCGAAACTGGACTACGGATCCCAGGTGTACGACTCGGCCCGGGATTCGGTGGTGAAGGTGCTGGACCCCCTCCATCATCAGGCCCTCCGTGTTTGCACAGGAGCCTTCCGCACCTCACTGGTCCAGAGTCTTTACGTTGAGACCGACGAACCTTCTTTATCTCTTCGCTGTCAGCAGTTGTCCCTACAATATGCGTCTAAATTGCGATCCCTGCCTGGCCATCCCACTTGGGACTGCGTTTTCAGTCCGAAGTGGGAAATGCTTTACAATAATCGGCCGACTGCCATTCGTCCTTTTGGTTTGCGAGTCCGAGGCTACCTCAGAGACATCAACACCAGTCTCGATAGCGTTGCACAGTCGACAGCTGAGCCACTTCCACCATGGTTCGCTGTTTCCCCTTCCTGCGATTTTTCCCTGTGCAGGACGGGGAAGGCCTTTACACCTGACTGTGTGTACCGGCAACTCTTTGTCAGCCATCGTGCTGAGCACCCGGACTTCTTGCCTGTCTTTACAGATGGCTCGAAGTCCGGCACTTCGGTGGGATCAGCCATGGTCTGCTGTGATGTAATCATTGCAGACCAGATCCCACTGCAGTGTTCCATCTTCACCGCAGAGTTGCACGCTATCAGCCTCGTCTTGGACCACGTGGCGACTAAGCATCATCGTCGGTGTGTGCTTTACACCGACTCGCTTAGCTCGCTACAGGCTTTGATCTCGGTGAGGCATCGCCCTCACCCAGTTCTTACTAAGATCCGCCAGCAGCTACATCGTCTGACAGCCACCATCACCATCCATTTCTGTTGGGTGCCCGGTCACGTCGGAATCAGGGGCAATGATTTGGCAGATTCTGCTGCTAGGTCAGCCACACCCCTGTCCGACTCTCCGTTGCCGGTTCCCTATCTGGATTTCCGGCAGCGTTTTACCATCGAGCTCCGGGCACAGTGGCAGAGATCTTGGTCAGAACAGCTTACGAACAAGCTCTTTGAGATCAAACCTATCATCAAACCATGGCAGTCTTGTTACCGCAGGAATCGCAAGGAGGAAGTTGTACTTGCTCGGCTCCACTTAGGTCATTCGTTTATTACTCATTCGTTTCTTCTTCGGGCGGACGGCGTACCTAAGTGCGAGTTTTGTGACACCGTTTTAACAATCGAACATATTTTAATCTCATGCTCTGCTTTTAACTTTGAACGACGTATGATTTTTAATTTCCATAATTTTATGTCCGAGCCTCTTACACTCGGACATCTTTTATCTGATCATTGCATTTTATCTTCAGTTTTTACCTTTTTGAAATATTGTGGATATTTTAAGCGAATTTGATTTTACCTTAACTTTATGCATTATTTCTCCCAGGTCTCTTACACCTGGGATTATTTTATTTAATAATTCTACAGTTGTTTTACTCTGTTCATATACACTTGGTTTTTGTTATTTTTACCACTTTACAATGTAGAAAATGTATTTTAACTTTTGGTTACGGGGTTCTATGTCTTTTATCTTTTATATTGTCTTTTGTCTGGCGCATTATGGCCTTATTGCCGATGCGCCATTAAACCCCAAACAACCAACCAACCAACCCCCAACCTTCTCTGAGCCTTCGGGGTCCATGTAACCTGGCCATTTAGCCCATGGTGTGCAAAAAAGTGCTGCTCAGAGGTAAAACAACCCTAAGTTAAAGAACACTCTGGATAGCCTTGACGGGAGGCTACCATCTGTCTCCCAACAGCTATTCCAGTGGGTCCCCTCCCCCAACCTTCTCTGAGCCTTCGGGGTCCATGTAACCTGGACATTTAGACCGTGGTGTGCATAAAAGTGCCGCTCAGAGGTAAAACAACCCAACCCATTGCTCATCTCCCAGCGCGCCAGGATAACGCTGCCTCTCTTTGCAAAATGAGAGTGGTCATGTCCTTTCACAGATTGTGCGCAAATCCGACACCTCCTGTAACAGAAGGCCTGTGGACCAAGTTATGACGTCACCATAGGTATACAAGAATTATCTACACTACAGGACTACTTACATTGACGTCATAACTTGGTTCACAGACTGTCTGTTGTAGGAGATTGGGTTGTTTTACCTCTGAGCGGCACTTTTTTTGCACACAATGGGCTAAATGGCCAGGTCACAAGGACCCCGAAGGCTCAGAGAAGGTTTGGGGGAGAGGACCCACTGGAATAGCTGTTGGGAGACAGATGGTAGTCTCCCGTCAAGGCCATCCAGCGTGTTCTTTAACGTGCACAGAGTATGGCTCTCCCACACACGGGGCCACGGCTTAACGTCTCATCTGACAGACCGCGGTCTTTAGAAGCCCATCGGTGTCCATTACTGAACTTGGGCAGGGCGAGGAGCTTTGCCTCAAGTGGGATTCGAACCTGAGAACTGCAGATTACAAGCCTGGCGCGCTACCATTTGAATCCCCCCCCCCCGATAAATTCAAGTTTACAAATAGCATGGTTCACTTATTTCAGATTTCAAGTTTGATCAAAGAACGAAACGAAGTGGAAAGAATTATTTTAAATGGAAATTGGGGGGGAAAGCATCATGCTACGCATAATCTTGTCTCAAGCAACGCGTTGAACATAATTGTGTCTCAAGCTGCGTGCTACATATAATAATATCTCAAACAACATGCTGTACGTAATATTGTCTCAAGTAGCTACTTTGTCGTCATTAAGCGGCGTGTTGCATACAATAGTGCTCGTATGCAGTATGCTTCATATTATATTTTCTCCAGCAGCGTGCTCTTGTAATATTATTTCCAGCAGCGTGCTCATGTAATATTATTTCTAGCAGCGTGCTCATGTAATATTATTTCCAGTAGCGTACTCGTATAAAATTATTTCGAACAGCGTGCTCATATAATATTGTCTCAAGCAGCCTCTGCTCATTATATTGTCTGAGCCAATGTAATACACCTATCCCTCGATTTACACTGAAGATACGCTCCGCACAAAACCGTGTAAATCGATATCCGTGTAATCGAAATCAAAACCGTGTAAATCGAAACTGAATTATGAACATTTTAGTGTTTTTTTCGCTTTACACGGTTTTGATTTCGATTACACGGATTTCGATTTACACGGTTTTGTGCGAAACCTAACTTCAGTGTAAATCGAGGGATAGGTGTACTTAAAATAATGTTTCAGTCAGCGGGATACACATAATATTGTCACAGGCAGCATGATGCATGTAAGAATGTCTCAAGCAGCATGATGCATGTAAGAATGTCTCAAGCAGCATGATGCATGTAAGAATATCTCAAACAGCATGATGCATGTAAGAATGTCTCAAACAGCATTATGCATGTAAGAATGTCTCAAACAGCATGATGCATGTAAGAATGTCTCAAGCAACGTGATGCATGTAAGAATGTCTCAAGCAACGTGATGCATGTAAGAATGTCTCAAGCAGCATGATGCATGTAGGAATGTCTCAAGCAGCATGATGCATGTAAGAATGTCTCAAACAGCATGATGCATGTAAGAATGTCTCAAGCAATATGATGCATGTAAGAATGTCTCAAGCAGCATGATGCATGTAAGAATGTCTCAAGCAGCATGATGCATGTAAGAATGTTTCAAGCAACATGATGCATGTAAGAATGTCTCAAGCAGCATGATGCATGTAAGAATGTCTCAAGCAGCATGATGCATGAAGGAATGTCTCAAGCAGCATGATGCATGTAAGAATGTCTCAAACAGCATGATGCATGTAAGAATGTCTCAAGCAGCATGATGCATGTAAGAATGTTTCAAGCAATATAATGCATGTAAGAATGTCTCAAGCAGCATGTTGCATGTAAGAATGTCTCAAGCAGCATGATGCATGTAAGAATGTTTCAAGCAATATAATGCATGTAAGAATGTCTCAAACAGCATGATGCATGTAAGAATGTCTCAAGCAGCATGATGCATGTAAGAATGTCTAAAGCAGCATGATGCATGTAGGAATGTCTCAAACAGCATGATGCATGTAAGAATGTCTCAAGCAGCATGATGCATGTAAGAATGTCTCAAGCAGCATGACGCATGTAAGAATGTCTCAAACAGCATGATGCATGTAAGAATGTCTCAAGCAGCATGATGCATGTAAGAATGTTTCAAGCAATATGATGCATGTAAGAATGTCTCAAGCAGCATGATGCATGTAGGAATGTCTCAAGCAACATGATGCATGTAAGAATGTCTCAAGCAGCATGATGCATGTAAGAATGTTTCAAGCAGCATGATGTATGTAAGAATGTCTCAAACAGCATGATGCATGTATGAATGTCTCAAGCAGCATGATGCATGTAAGAATGTTTCAAGCAATATAATGCATGTAAGAATGTCTCAAGCAGCATGTTGCATGTAAGAATGTCTCAAGCAGCATGATGCATGTAAGAATGTCTAAAGCAACATGATGCATGTAAGAATGTCTCAAACAGCATGATGCATGTAAGAATGTCTCAAGCAGCATGATGCATGTAAGAATGTCTCAAGCAGCATGATGCATGTAAGAATGTTTCAAGCAATATGATGCATGTGGGAATGTATCAAACAGCATGATGCATGTAAGAATGTCTCAAGCAGCATGATGCATGTAAAAATGTTTCAAGCAATATGATGCATGTAAGAATGTCTCAAGCAGCATGATGCATGTAAGAATGTCTCAAACAGCATGATGCATGTAAGAATGTCTCAAGCAGCATGATGCATGTAAGAATGTCTCAGGCAGCATGAAGCATGTAATAATGTCTCAAGCAGCATGATGCATGTAAGAATGTTTCAAGCAACATGATGCATGTAGGAATGTCTCAAACAGCATGATGCATGTAAGAATGTCTCAAGCAGCATGACGCATGTAAGAATGTCTCAAACAGCATGATGCATGTAAGAATGTCTCAAGCAGCATGATGCATGTAAGAATGTCTCAAGCAACATGATGCATGTAAGAATGTCTCAAGCAGCATGATGCATGTAAGAATGTTTCAAGCAATATGATGCATGTAAGAATGTCTCAAGCAACATGATGCATGTAAGAATGTCTAAGGCAGCATGATGCATGTAAGAATGTTTCAAGCAGCATGATGCATGTAAGAATGTTTCAAGCAATATGATGCATGTAAGAATGTTTCAAGCAATATGATGCATGTAAGAATGTCTCAAGCAGCATGATGCATGTAAGAATGTCTCAAGCAGCATGATGCATGTAAGAATGTCTCAAGCAGCATGATGCATGTAAGAATGCCTCAAGCAGCATGATGCATGTAAGAATATTTTAAGCAACATGATGCATGTAAGAATGTCTCAAACAGCATGATGCATGTAAGAATGTCTCAAGCAGCATGATGCATGTAAGAATGTCTCAAGCAGCATGATGCATGTAAGAATTTCTCAAGCAGCATGATGCATGTACGAATGTCTC
Source organism: Ryuthela nishihirai (assembly GCA_038380435.1). Lineage (NCBI taxonomy): Eukaryota > Metazoa > Arthropoda > Arachnida > Araneae > Heptathelidae > Ryuthela > Ryuthela nishihirai. The sequence goes on along the minus strand of JAWZYU010000087.1, from coordinate 103,229 downwards.
AAACAGCATGATGCATGTAAGAATGTCTCAAGCAGCATGATGCATGTAAGAATGTTTCAAGCAATATGATGCATGTAGGAATGTTTCAAGCAATATGATGCATGTAAGAATGTCTCAAGCAGCATGATGCATGTAAGAATGTTTCAAGCAATATGATGCATGTAGGAATGTTTCAAGCAATATGATGCATGTAAGAATGTCTCAAGCAGCATGATGCATGTAAGAATGTTTCAAGTAATATGATGCATGTAAGAATGTCTCAAGCAGCATGATGCATGTAAGAATGTCTCAAGCAGCATGATGCATGTAAGAATGTCTCAGGCAGCATGATGCATGTAAGAATGTCTCAAGCAGCATGATGCATGTAAGAATGTCTCAAGCAACATGATGCATGTAAGAATGTCTCAAACAGCATGATGCATGTAAGAATGTCTCAAACAGCATGATGCATGTAAGAATGTCTCAAGCAGCATGATGCATGTAAGAATGTTTCAAGCAATATGATGCATGTAAGAATGTCTCAAGCAGCATGATGCATGTAAGAATGTCTCAAGCAGCATGATGCATGTAAGAATGTCTCAAGCAGCATGATGCATGTAAGAATGTCTCAAGCAGCATGATGCATGTAAGAATGTCTCAAGCAGCATGATGCATGTAAGAATGTTTCAAGCAATATGATGCATGTAGGAATGTCTCAAACAGCATGATGCATGTAAGAATGTCTCAAGCAGCATGATGTATGTAAGAATGTTTCAAGCAATATGATGCATGTAAGAATGTCTCAAGCAGCATGATGCATGTAAGAATGTCTCAAACAGCATGATGCATGTAAGAATGTCTCAAGCAACATGATGCATGTAAGAATGTCTCAGGCAGCATGATGCATGTAAGAATGTCTCAAGCAGCATGATGCATGTAAGAATGTTTCAAGCAACATGATGCATGTAAGAATGTCTCAAACAGCATGATGCATGTAAGAATGTCTCAAACAGCATGATGCATGTAAGAATGTCTCAAACAGCATGATGCATGTAAGAATGTCTCAAGCAGCATGATGCATGTAAGAATGTCTCAAGTAGCATGATGCATGTATGAATGTCTCAAGCAGCACGATGCATGTAAGAATGTCTCAAGCAGCATAATGCATGCAAGAATGTCTCAAGCAGCATGATGCATGTAAGAATGTCTCAAGCAGCATGATGCATGTATGAATGTCTCAAGCAGCATGATGCATGTAAGAATGTCTCAAGGAGCATGATGCATGTAAGAATGCCTAAAGCAGCATGATGCATGTAAGAATGTCACCGGCAGCATGATGCATGTAAGTATGTCTCAAGCAGCATGATGCATGTAAGAATGTCACAGGCAGCATGATGCATGTAAGATTGTCTCAAGCAGCATGATGCATGTGAGAATGTCTCAAGCAGCATGATGCATGTAAGAATGTCTCAAGCAGCATGATGGATGTAAGAATGTCACAGGCAGCATGATGCATGTAAGAATGTTTCAAGTAATATGATGCATGTAAGAATGTCTCAAGCAGCATGATGCATGTAAGAATGTCTCAAGCAGCATGATGCATGTAAGAATGTCTCAGGCAGCATGATGCATGTAAGAATGTCTCAAGCAGCATGATGCATGTAAGAATGTCTCAAGCAACATGATGCATGTAAGAATGTCTCAAACAGCATGATGCATGTAAGAATGTCTCAAACAGCATGATGCATGTAAGAATGTCTCAAGCAGCATGATGCATGTAAGAATGTTTCAAGCAATATGATGCATGTAAGAATGTCTCAAGCAGCATGATGCATGTAAGAATGTCTCAAGCAGCATGATGCATGTAAGAATGTCTCAAGCAGCATGATGCATGTAAGAATGTCTCAAGCAGCATGATGCATGTAAGAATGTCTCAAGCAGCATGATGCATGTAAGAATGTTTCAAGCAATATGATGCATGTAGGAATGTCTCAAACAGCATGATGCATGTAAGAATGTCTCAAGCAGCATGATGTATGTAAGAATGTTTCAAGCAATATGATGCATGTAAGAATGTCTCAAGCAGCATGATGCATGTAAGAATGTCTCAAACAGCATGATGCATGTAAGAATGTCTCAAGCAACATGATGCATGTAAGAATGTCTCAGGCAGCATGATGCATGTAAGAATGTCTCAAGCAGCATGATGCATGTAAGAATGTTTCAAGCAACATGATGCATGTAAGAATGTCTCAAACAGCATGATGCATGTAAGAATGTCTCAAACAGCATGATGCATGTAAGAATGTCTCAAACAGCATGATGCATGTAAGAATGTCTCAAGCAGCATGATGCATGTAAGAATGTCTCAAGTAGCATGATGCATGTATGAATGTCTCAAGCAGCACGATGCATGTAAGAATGTCTCAAGCAGCATAATGCATGCAAGAATGTCTCAAGCAGCATGATGCATGTAAGAATGTCTCAAGCAGCATGATGCATGTATGAATGTCTCAAGCAGCATGATGCATGTAAGAATGTCTCAAGGAGCATGATGCATGTAAGAATGCCTAAAGCAGCATGATGCATGTAAGAATGTCACCGGCAGCATGATGCATGTAAGTATGTCTCAAGCAGCATGATGCATGTAAGAATGTCACAGGCAGCATGATGCATGTAAGATTGTCTCAAGCAGCATGATGCATGTGAGAATGTCTCAAGCAGCATGATGCATGTAAGAATGTCTCAAGCAGCATGATGGATGTAAGAATGTCACAGGCAGCATGATGCATGTAAGTATGTCTCAAGCAGCATGATGCATGTAAGAATGCCTCAAGCAGCATGATGCATGTAAGAATGTCTCAAGCAGCATGATGCATGTAAGTATGTCTCAAGCAGCATGATGCATGTAAGAATGTCTCAAGCAGCATGTACACATAATATTGTCTCATTCCTTGTTTCGTGTTACGCAGTGCTACACGAAATGCATTTTAAAGCATCATTTACTAATTCAGACTGCTTTCTGCAAGAGCAAAGCAATGTCCAAACTGCTGGCTGCATTTACATGCATCATCATTATCATCACACGAGGCAAGAGTAATAAACATCAAATTTAAAAAGAAATAAAATGTGATAAATTCACTCATGATGAGCTGCATACAAGACACAGAAATAAATCTCCCTAAATCTACAACACTTTTCACTCTTATATAGATCCACACTTAATTAATAACTCCCAACGACCACAACTTAATTAAAAATGCCAGAATCTAGCTGGAGAGCAATTTCCGATATTAATATTAACCAAATTTTAAGTTCCCTCAATAATTGATGATCCCAAAATTACAAGACCAAATCCCTGGAAATAGCGTTAAAATATCTGCCAGCCAAATAAATGCAATACCTTTCAATGTTCTAGAAGTTGTTGTGTAATAATGATAAATGTAACAATCTTGTACTCATTCCAATTTTTTTGTTAATTCCCAAGTCTTCCTTTATGGGTTGGGTTGGGTTGTTTTACCTTTGAGCGGTACTCTTTTGCACACCATGGGCTAAATGGCAAGGTCACATGGACCCCGAAGGCTCAGAGAAGGTTGGGGGAGGGGACCCACTGGAACAGCTGTTGGGAGACAGATGGTAGCCTCCCGTCAAGGCCATCCAGCGTGTTCTTTAACGTTGGGTTGTTTTACCTCTGAGCAGCACTTTTTTGCACACCATGGGCTAAATGGCCAGGTCACATGGACCCCGAAGGCTCAGAGAAAGTTGGGGGAGGGGACCCACTGGAATAGCTGTTGGGAGACAGATGGTAGCCTCCCGTCAAGGCCATCCAGCGTGTTCTTTAACGTGCACAGGGTATGGCTCTCCCACACACGGGGCCACGGAATGCGTCTCAGGCAGGCCATGTGGCTCTTGAAAAAGTCCACTTGAAAAGTTGGTGCCTGAAGTTCCTACCAGCATCGGTGACTTCAGCCTTTAGCGGAGGAGGAACAGGTCTTTGCCCCATGCCTGCGATCAGGGGGCTGTTTGATATTGTTGGCCATACCAATCTCAATAAACCTAATTTCTTTAAAAATCCTACTAATCATTTTCTCTCTGCAGGAACGTGGAACGTGAGGACATTACATAGAGATTATTCTCTTGATGTCCTCATGCAGGAATTCCAGCGCTATAACCTAGATATTCTAGGCTTGCAAGAGACCAGATGGACAGGTAAAGGTGAGATACTTAAAAATAACTTTAAATTTCTCTTTACAGGGAGGGAGGATGGAAAGCAACACCAAGGCGTGGGTCTGCTGCTCAGCAGACATGCTAGTGATGCTCTTCTAGGATATGAGTGCATTAATGAAAGGTTTCTTACAGCCAAATTTCAGACAAGCATTAAAGACTTGAATGTTATCTGCTGTTATGCCCCCACTGAGGATGCTGATGAGGACGAGAAGGATAGGTTTTACGGACAACTTCAGGATATTTTGAATTCTGTCAAGAAAGGAGATATTACCCTTGTTCTTGGTGACTTCAATGCCAAAGTTGGTACTGACTCTGATCTTTGGGGAGGGGTAATAGGCCCTTTTGGTATTGGTAGCTGCAATGGCAATGGGCAACGTCTCCTACAGGTAAGTAAACTCAATGGTTTCAGAATAACTAACACATATTACAAACACCGCGACATATATAAATACACATGGGTCTCACCTGATGGGCTGCATAGGAATATGATTGATTATATATTAATTAACAGCAAATGGGCTAGTTCTGTTAGAAATACCAGGGCATATAGGGGAGCTGAAATTGGATCTGACCATTACCTTGTTAAAAGTGTCTTGCAACTTAAACTTAAAAAGTGTTGTGCTAGGGTTAAAAAATTTACCTTTAATACTGAAGCTCTGAAAGACCCAGCAGACCCTTTAGCTATAACAACAGTTATAGCTAAAGCTTACCATGATAGGTTACTTAGTCATTATGACAGTCATGGTTTGCTTAATACTGAAGTTGAGGAAGAATGGGGCCATTTTAAACAGGCTTTTTTGGAAACTAACAGTACTCTTTTAGGAAAAAAGGAGCAGAGGAGACAGAATTATTTAAGTGATAAGGCACTTGAGCTTATTTCAGAAAGAAGGAACTGCAGGAATGTCCTTAATCAGTACCCTACTAGTCCTAATAGAAAAGATTACAGAGAGCTTAATAAACGTGTAAAGGATCAGTTAGCTACTGATAAAAATCTTTGGCTTGATAGCTTGGCTGACAAAGCTGAGGAAGCAGTTAGGCAGCACAACAGCAGAGAGCTGTACCAGATAGTTAATGTTTTATGTGGTAGAAAACTGACAGGCATACAGGGATTGAAGGATAAACAAGGTAAGGTTATAGAAGGTGAGGATTCTCATGGCTAGGTGGGCTGAGCATTTCAGCGATGTTCTAAACAATGTGGTTAGTTCTACTCCCATTGTTTGTAATGATGATAGATGCATTGGAAGCTTTAATGTTGGCCCTATAACACAATCTGAAGAAGCTGACACAACTTCAGATTGTGTTATAGGGCCAACATTAAAGCCTCCTCCTTTGGCTATCTCTAAACTTAAACTTCATAAATCCCCAGGGGTAGATGAAATTACTACAGAAATGCTCAGAGCTGGGAATGTTTTGGTTACCACTTGGATGACTGAAATTTTGAATAACTTTTATGATAAAGGCATGGTTCCTAAAGATTTTACCAGAGCTATTATTATCCCTATCTTCAAAAAAGGTGATCGCAGTTCTTGTGATAACTATAGGGGTATCAGCCTACTCTCTGTTCCAGGTAAAAGTTCTTTCCATGATTGTGCTTAATATAATTAAGAATCTGGTTGACAGGCAATTGCGTGACGAGCAATGTGGATTCAGAAGTGGTAGGGGATGTGTAGATCAGATATTTTCACTTAGGCAGATTCTTGAGAAATGTTTAGAGTTTCAGAAACCTTTGGTTGCTAGCTTTGTTGATTTCAAAAAGGCTTTCGACTCTGTTGATCGTCATAATTTGTGGTTGATTGTGAGATCATATGGTATACCAGACAAGTTAGTTAACATAATGAAAGCTCTCTATAATAACACTGAGTCATGTGTGAGAGTTGGTAAGTCTTGTAGCAATTGGTTTAGCATTACGTCTGGTGTTCGACAAGGGTGCATTTTGTCTCCTTTTCTCTTTAGCTTGGTTATTGATTATGTTATGCGAAATTCACTTCAAGGGAAAGATTTTGGCCTTAAATGGGCTGGAGATACGAAAATTTCTGATTTAGATTATGCTGATGATTTAGCCCTTTTGGCAAATGATGTTGATGAGATGAACTCTTTCATTCGAGCTGTTGATGAGACTGGTAGTAGAGTAGGTTTGGTTATAAACAGAGAGAAAACTAAAGTGATGAAAATTGGTCAGGCAGGTTGTGATTCAGTTAATCTGAATGGTTGCAGTCTTGAGCAGGTGTCACAGTTTAATTACCTTGGGAACTATGTAACTGATACTGGTGATGTGCGGCATGAGATTAACAGACGAATAGGTATTGCTGCCGGGACTTTTAAGAATCTATGGAGATTGTGGAGAAATAGGCGTATACACCTAAAGACTAAAATTAGACTGTATAATAGTTTGGTTCTTTCTAGGGTTAGTTATGGTAGTGAAACGTGGACACTTTGCAAACAAGATAACAGGAAACTAGATGCTTTTGATTCTAGATGCTTACGCAGTATCTTGGGTATTAGGTGGTTTAACTTTGTAACTAATGATGAGGTTAGGCAAAGGAGTCTGCAACCTCCTTTAAGCAGCATATTGTGCAGAGAGAGACTCCGCTGGTTTGGCCATGTTGCCCGTATGGATAATTATAGATTGGCGAATAGGGTTATGAACAGTGTGCCTAGAGGCCTCAGAAGGAGGGGGAGACCTAGGATGCGGTGGGCAGACAATGTCAAACAGGACCTTGTTAGAATTGGTGTGCAGTGGCCAGATGCAGCAGATGTAACTCAGGACAGGTATGCTTGGAGAATTAAACTGCGTAGTCTGGTTGGACCTCCGTAGCCCATGGCTGCTTGAGGATGATGATGATGATGATGATAAAAAAATTGGCATCCTCTTTTTAGTCTCTATGGAAACCGCATCATCTGATTTCTGAAAGAAGAGAGGGGGAGGGGGATAAAGGGGGGAGGTTGATGGGATGAAGGCTCGCATCATTCCTCCGGTAAGCGTAAGCGTGCAACAAGGGTTTAGAATGTTAGTAACCAGAAAGAGGAAGAATCAAATTCTGTGTATATACAGGGTTGGGTTGTTGTTTTACCTCTGAGCGGCACTTTTTTTGCACACCATGGGCTAAATGGCCAGGTCACATGGACCCCGAAGTCTCAGAGAAGGTTGGGGGAGGGGACCCACTGGAACAGCTGTTGGGAGACAGATGGTAGCCTCCCGTCAAGGCCATCCAGCGTGTTCTTTAACGTGCACAGGGTATGGCTCTTCCGCACACGAGCCACGGCTTAACGTCCCATCAGACGGACATCGGCCTTTCCAAGCCCATCGGTGTCCCCTACTGATCGTGGGCAGGGCGGGGAATTTTGCGGAGATAAATCTCAACGCTGACCCAGCTGGGGTATATACAGGGTGATTCAGTTAAGCGTGTATAAACTTCTGGGAGGGGTAGGTTGCACAAAGACGGAATCGGAATCATATAGCAATGCAGGGTCGGTAACGGCATCTACCTGTGCAAGTGTACAGAGAGGAGGTGAATGAAAGAGCAGCACGTAAGTGAACAAAATGCTTTTTATTAATCACAATAGGTATATTTGCGAAATGCACAGAGATCACAGGTGTTGAAGTTGCGACCACGAGCTGTAACACAGGCCTGACGTCGTCGGCGGATGGAATCACGTACATTCTGGAAGATTCCTGGCATGTCGAACAACGCCATCTACCGCGTGAAGATGCCATTACCGACCCTGCATTGCTATATGATTCCGATTCGTCTTTGTGCAACCTACCCCTCCCAGAAGTTTGTACACGCTTAACTGAATCACCCTGTATATATGTACTTATTTTTAAAAGAATTTGTTAAAGACATCTGAAAGTGAAGGAAAAGTTTATACCGGAACGACGTTCAGGTTCATTCTGACTCGATCTTACTCCCCCCTCCCTTTATTATTTTCTTTCTAGATCCAGGATCTCCGCAAAATTCCCCGCCTTGCCCACGGTCAGTAGGGGACACCGATGGACTTGGAAAGGCCTCCGTCCGTCGGATGGGACGTTAAGCCGTGGCCCCGTGTGCGGGAGAGCCATACTCTGTGCACGTTAAAGAACACGCTGAATGGCCTTGACGGGAGGCTACCATCTGTCTCCCAACAGCTGTTCCAGTGGGTCCCCTCTCCCAACCTTCTCTGAGCCTTCGGGATCCATGTGACCTGGCCATTTAGCCCATGGTGTGCAAAAAAGTGCCGCTCAGAAGTAAAACAACCCAACATTAAAGAACACGCTGGATGGCCTTGACGGGAGGCTACCATCTGTCTCCCAACAGCTGTTCCAATGGGTCCCCTCCCCCAACCTTCTCTGAGCCTTCGGGATCCATGTGACCTGGCCATTTAGCCCATGGTGTGCAAAAAAGTGCCGCTCAGAGGTAAAACAACCCAACCCAGATCCAGGCCTGACGCACAAGAAGAGTTTCTAAATTCTCCTAAACTCTACCAACGTGATCAAATTTTCGTACTTTCGTCATCGTTTTCTAATAAGATGATTTTGAGTATATTACAATCGCTTAATGTGTGACCTGCAAGCGCTTTCCTTTTCATCCCTCTAGCTTATTATTCACCAATTTCCAAAGCCCCCCCCCCCTCCCTGTTTAAGATCCTAAAAGTGTTTTGCATAAAACATCCGAATGCAAAACGCAGAAGAAGAAAAAAACGGAAAACAAGAAATCAGAAAAGAAAAAAAAAATTGGCATCCTCTTTTTAGTCTCTATGGAAACCGCATCATCTGATTTCTGAAAGAAGAGAGGGAGGAGGGGGATAAAGGGGGGGAGGTTGGTGGGATGAAGGCTCGCATCATTCCTCCGGTATGCGTAAGCGTGCAACACACGCAGAGGATGCAGCAGGCGAAAGGGGAATGCTGCAGTTATCCGTCTGAAAACTGACAAGGAGGCTACGTCAGGCCGTCACCGGCGGCAGCGAACGCGGCGTGATTCCGCAGAAAAGGATGTTCGCCGCCTCTGCAACTCACGGGAACAGATCGGATGGTCCATTATTGTTGGTCCAATATTTCGGGCAGCGCGAGGGAAAAGAGCGCGCGCAGGGGCCCTCTTCCAAAGTGGGCCGTCAAAATGATGGATTCCGATTCCCATCCGCGCAATCACTTCCCCAGCAGTTCGCTGGCGGGAGCGCAGATTGCGATCACTCGCTTCATTAATAAACTGACGAAAACTCCTTATGTTCACCCTCCCCCCTCAACTCTCCCTCCTCTAACATATCTCCTCCTCCTCCTCCTTTGCCACTCTCTCTCTCTCTCTCTCCATCCTCCCCCCTTCTCTTACGTACACACGCTTTCACCTAAATAGTGGATAAACGGGGGAGGCCTGGGAGCGTTGCCATAGAGACGGCCGGGCGTTATGGATGTAACGTCAGCAGTGGGCAATTACCGAGCCGTTTGGCCCACAAGATGCGATTATTTCTCGCCAAGGTCTAGTGGGAGGGCTTTTGCTTCGTTGCATGCGGTTTGTGATGACACGGTGGCGAGGAAGGAAAGGGGGAGGGGGGAGGGGAGAGAGGAGGAGAGTGCAAGCGGGAGAGAGAGAAAGAGAGACACGGCACATAAGATGAGGAGCAGAGAACAGGTGATGGGAAAGCCTGGCCTACGCTGCACCTCAATAGACACCGCATGCACACAATTCAAATTCCCATGCCTGCATTAAGTGCCCCATTACATAAATATAGCCTTTGAATCCTTCCTCTTCCTCCTCCTCCTTTCGTCATCTTCTCGAGCAATTCGTTCTTCGGATGGACTTGAGGATGGAGGCAGGAGGTGATGCGGAATAGAAAGTTTTCTCCCTTTCGACCGTTTTTGCTTTTGAAAAACTCCACGAGAGCTCGGTCTTGCGCTTCTTGCAGATGCGAGAGGGTGAAAGATTCATCTCGAGCGGTGGAAAGAATGCGCGCGAGGGATAGAAAGAGAAAAATAAGAAGAGGGAAGTTTTTTGCCATCCTCCCCCCCCCTCCTCACCCTCTCCCCCACCCTCATCTTCCTTTCTATTAGTTATTGCTAGTTGAGGCAAGCTGCGAAAAATCCTTTTCTCCTGATCTTCCGCAAATGAAATTACTTGAACAGATGTTGTCCTTCTTCTCTCCTTTCCTACTCGCTCTCTTTAGACTCGACTATTTCCTTCCTCTATCTTCTTCTCATTCTTTCTTTCCATCTATTCCTGGGGCCATGATAGCTCCATACCTCATTCACTGCCACTTTCCACGAGAGTGTTTGCTTGTTTTGCTCCAACAGCGAAGAATTCAGCGTCCTCTTTTGTTCCTTGTACGAACTACAACAACAACAACAACAGCAACATAAATTGAATCGCATCAGTGACCTCGAAACGAGCAAGGGGATAGGTTGCTTCCTCTGGTGATTCCTTGGGCTGGATAAATCCGCAGCGTTAGAATGCAGTCATGGTTGAGAGTAAGTAAACGAAGGAGTCTGACTTTTTTAAAGAATGTTCAAGGTATCGGTAACAGAGGAGGTAAAAAGAATCTAACTGAACTAGAGTCTTAAAAGAAACTCAAAGTTACCATAATTTATTTTCTGGGTGGTTAATGTAAACATCATAGCTGTAGATCGTTAGAAAGGATTGGTTTGGGTTGTTCTACCTCTAAGAAACACTTTTTTCTTCACACAGTGGGCTAAATGACCAGGTCACAAAGACCCAAAGGCCTCAGAAAAGCTTGGAGGAAGGGGACTCACTGAACAGCTGTTAGAAGACGTGTTAAAGTGTCCCGTCAGTGTCCCTTGTCCAGAAAGGAGACATTAATAGGCTTGGAAAGGCAGACGTCCGTCGAATGAGAGATTAAGTCGTGGCTCTGTTAATGTGAAGTAGGTTGGGTTGGGTTGTTTTTCCTCTGAGCGGCACTTTTTTGCACACCATGGGCTAAATGGCCAGGTTACATGGACACCGAAGGCTCAGAGAAGGTTAAGGGAGGGGACCCACTGGAAGAGCTATTGGGAGACAGATGGTAGCCTCCCGTCAAGGCCATCCAGCGTGTTCTTTAAAGTGCACAGGGTATGGGCTCTCCCGCACACGGAGCCACGGCTTAACGTTCCATCCAACGGACGGCGGCCTTTCCAAGCCCATTGATGTCCCCTACTGACCGTCGGCAGGGAGAGGAATTTTGCGGAGGTAAATCTCAACGCTGACCCAGCTGGGACTCGAACCTGGGAACTACAGATTACGAGCCTGGCGTGCTACCGATTGAGCCACCGCCCCTGTGAAGTAGGAATCACGTTAAATGATGGCCATGGCCATCCAGCGTCAGTGCAGGTCCACTATGTATGGTATGGCTCTCTCCTAAACACGGGGTCACGGCTTAACATCTCCTCCGACGGACGACAACTTTTTTCAAGCCCGTCAATGTCCCCTTTCTGACCGAGGATACGATAGGGATAATCTCAGCATTGACACAGGTGGGACTCGAACCTGGGAACTGCAGATTCCGAGCCTATTGCGCTACCGACTGGCCGACACTTCCGCTTCCGTTCGAAAGGAATTTTTTCTTGTGGAAATATCTTATTCCTAAACCAACATACGTAAATAGTTAAATTCAATAGTGATCGATATTGCACTACTCAACGAGGGGGGGTGGGGGTGTCGGTCGCCAGGCTCGTAATCTGTAGTTCCCAGGTTCGAGTTACAGCTGGGTCAGCGTTGAGATTTATCTCCGCAAAATTCCCCGCCCTGCCCACGGTCAGTAGGGGGACACCGATGGGCTTGGAAAGGCCGCCGTCGGTCGGATGGGACGTTAAGCCGTGGCCCCGTGTGCGGGAGAGACATACCCTGTGCACGTTAAAGAACACGCTGGATGGCCTTGACGGGAGGCTACCATCTGTCTCCCAACAGCTGTTCCAGTGGGTCCCCTCCCCCCAACCTTCTCTGAGCCTTCGGGGTCCATGTGACCTGGCCATTTAGCCCATGGTGTGCAAAAAAGTGCTGCTCAGAGGTAAAACAACCCAACGTTAAAGAACACGCTAGATGGCCTTGACGGGAGGCTACCATCTGTCTCCCAACAGCTGTTCCAGTGAGTCCCCTCCCCCAACCTTCTCTGAGCCTTCGGGGTCCATGTGACCTGGCCATTTAGCCCATGGTGTGCAAAAAAGTGCTGCTCAGAGGTAAAACAACCCAACGTTAAAGAACACGCTAGATGGCCTTGACGGGAGGCTACCATCTGTCTCCCAACAGCAGTTCCAGTGGATCCCCTCCCCCAACCTTCTCTGAGCCTTCGGGTTCCATGTGACCTGGCCATTTAGCCCATGGGGTGCAAAACAGTGCCGCTCAGAGGTAAAACAACCCAACCCAACCCTCAACGAGGGCAAAAATGAGTTGTTAAAATCTCAACGGTGGCATGAAACCTACGATTACTTATTTCACTTCTGCACCTGAGACTTGATATATCAGCCAACCAGGGAATTATTTTCTTCGCGATACAGAAAAAACCGAAAATTCCTCTGCATTCAATGTCATTTGCTGCGCATTTTCACGAGAAAAATTTTCTTTTTCCACTTTTGAGTCTATAAGATACTAGCCTGTTTTCTAGTTAAGATAAATATTTACCCACACAGATACACAATCCTCGAGTACCCTGGGCAGGGGGTGGCTCAGTCGGTAGCGCACCAGGCTCGTAATCTGTAGTTCCCAGGTTCGTTGGGTTGGGTTGTTTTACCTCTGAGCGGCACTTTTTTGCACACCATGGGCTAAATGGCCAGGTCACATGGACCCCGAAGGCTCAGAGAAGGTTGGGGGAGGGGACCCACTGGAACAGCTGTTAGGAGACAGATGGTAGCCTCCCGTCAAGGCCATCCAGCGTGTTCTTTAACGTGCATAGGGCATGGCTCTCCCGCACACGGGGCCACGGCTTAACGTCCCATCCGACGGACGGCGGCCTTTCCAAGCCCATCGGTGTCCCCTACTGACCGTGGGCAGGGCGAGGAATTTTTGCAGAGATAAATCTCAACGTTGACCCAGCTGGGACTCGAACCTGGGAACTACAGATTACGAGCCTGGCGCGCTACCGACTGAGCCACCCCCGCCCCTCTGTGGACGGAAAATATTGCCATAGCAACGCAGCTCCCTCCACCTCATACACACAAGAAGCTTCTTAAAGGTAGTTATTAACTAATTATTTTATCTTTATTATTGTTTGCACGTTCAAACCACCTAATGTCCAAGATACTGCATAATAAAATCAAAAGCATCACGCTTCCCATTATCTTTCTTACAAAGGGTTCAAATTTAACTGGCATAGAAATTTTTCGAAAGAATCAAACTGTTATCTAGCCAAATTTCAGTCTTTAAGTACAGTCGCTCAAAAAAGTATCCGAACACTATGGTTGATTACAGAATTCAGAAAAAATATCTGGCAACGATTTTTTCAGAAATTAGTGATCTGGCAAAGCTTCGTGTCACGTGATTACAGAATTCCGGAAAAATATCTGGAGCGTGTACAGCAACTGTACACGCTCCAGTTACCGTTCACAGCAAACTGGAGCGTGTGCAGTAACTGCACACGCTCAATATTTCCGTGAGTGAGCCCACACGATCTAGTATCAAAATAATATGACCACCTACAGTCGCTCAAAAAAGTATCCGTAGGATAAAAAAAAGTATCCGCACGATTTTTTTAGAAATTGACGATCTGGCAACCTTGGTGTCACGTGACACGAAGGTTGCCAGATCGCTAATTACTGAAAAAAATCGTTGACAGATATTTTTTCTGAATTTTGTAATCAAACATAGCGTTCGGATACTTTTCTGAGCGACTGTACCATAGGACTTGTATTCTACAATGTCCACGGATTCATAAAAATTCTGGAAGCAATGCATATTCTTCTATTTATCTCATGTCGCACGCTACAAGTATATGTCACCATTCCAGAAATTAAGTCACAAAGTCGTTCAAGTGCAGAATTATTCTAAAGAATTTAAAAAACCACCACCCCTGGTCAATTCTCATCACTTTAATTTCCCCCCCCCCCTGTTTTTCACGAAACCTATTACCAGTTTCTTCAATAACCCTAATGAAAGAGTTCATTTCTAAGGTCACCGCCTATCTGATGGGACGTTAAGCCGTGGCCCCGTGTATGGAAGAACCTTACCTCTGTGTACGTTAAAGAACACGCTGGATGGCCTTGACGGGAGGGTACCATCTGTCTCCCAACAGCTTTTCCAGTGGGTCTTCTCCCCCCAATATTTTCTGAACCCTCGGGGTCCTTGTGACCTGGCCATTTAGACCATTGTGTGCAAAATCGTTCCTCTCAGAGTTAAAGCAAACCAGCCCCATTGCCTAACACCAAAATTCTGCAATAAATTGGCAGGGCTCAGTAAGTGATTCTTACGTTTCAAATTCACAAAACGTCGTCTTGTGGTTCTTACTGGGGCGGGGGTGGCTCAGTCGGTAGCGCGCCAGGCTCGTAATCTGCAGTTCCCAGGTCCGAGTCCCAGCTGGGTCAGCGTTGAGATTTATCTCCGCAAAATTCCCCCACCCTGCCCACGGTCAGTAGGGGACACCGATGCGCTTGGAAAGGCCGCCGTCCGTCGGATGGGACGTTAAACCGTGGTCCCCGTGTGAGGGAGAGTCATACTCTGTGCACGTTAAAGAACACTCTGGATGGCCTTGACGGGAGGCTACCATCTGTCTCCCAACAGCTCTTCCAGTGGGTCCCCTCCCTTAACCTTCTCTGAGCCTTCGGGGTGAATGTGACCAGGCCATTTAGCCCATGGTGTGCAAAAAAGTGCCGCTCAGAAGTAAAACAACCTAACCCTATGTTTCTTCTCTCTGAAGCTCGAAATTGCTTACGATGATTCAGAATGTCTCTGTCTTCCGCTCTATTGGGCGATCAGTTTTACGTTCGAAGGATGACCCTCGCATCTTCTCCCCCATCCGTCCCTCCCTAATGGACCACTGCACTTAGCAGCTGCACTATCGGCAATCCATATGAGCCACTTTCCTCCCAAGAGACATCCTCTTAATGGAAAGCAAAACTTCCTTGCACTTCCAAGCAACGACCGTCTACAAAGGCCAATAAGCCTCCCAATTATTATGGAGAGACGATAAAATGTCATCATATATTAATCAAGAAACTAAATATATTCCTTAATGCTCTCCGGTATCTCATACTGCCATCCCCCCCCCCCCACTAAACTGCTCCTCTAGACACACGCAGAAGCACACACACATTTTCTCTCTCTCGTCCTGCTTCTAAGGACAGGGGGTGTTATTGGATTGTCCTAACTCTGAACGAAACTTTTTTGCGCACAATGGGTTAAATGGCCAAGTTGTTGGGTTGGATTGTTTTACCTCTGAGCGGCGCTTTTTTGCACACCATAGGCTAAATGACCAGGTCACATGAACCCCGAAGACTCAGAGAAGGTTGGGGGAGGGAACTAACTGGAACAGCTGTTGGGAGACAGATGGTAGCCTCCCGTCAAGGCCATCCAGCGTGTTCTTTAACGTGCACAGCGTATTGCTCTCCCATACACTGGGCCACGGCTTAACGTCCCATCCGACAGTCGGCTGCCTTTCCAAGCCCTTCGGTGTCCCCTACTGATCGTGGGCAGGGCGGGAATTTTGAGGAGATATATCTCAACGCTGACCCAGCTGGGACTCGAACCTGTGAGCTGCAGATTAAGAGCCTGGCGCGCTACCGATTGAGCCACCCCCACCCCTAATCCACCGGGGACAAAAGCACAGGCGTTAGTCCTCAGCCGGAAGCTTCTACGACCATTGAGCTGATTATAAACAGGGTTGGGTTGTTCTACCTCTGAGCGGCACTCTTTTGCACACCATGGGCTAAACAGCCAGGTCACAAGGACCCCAAAGGCTCAGAGAAGGTTGGGGGAGGGACCCACTGGAACATCTGTTGGGAGACAGATGGTAGCCTCCCGCCAAGACCATCCGGCGTGTTCTTTAACGTGCACAGGGTATGGCTCTCCCGCACACGGGGCCACGGGTTAACGTCCCATCCGACGGACGGCGGCCTTTCCAAGCCCATCGGTGTCCCCTACTGACCGTGGGCAGGGCGGGGAATATTTGCGGAGATAAATCTCAACGCTGACCCAGCTGGGACTCGAACCTGGGAACTGCAGATTAAGAGCCTGGTGCGCTACTGACTGAGCCACCCCCGCCCCAAATGGATAGGTCGCAAGGATTCCGAGGGCTCAGAGAAGTTGGAGGAGGACCCACTAGACAGCTTTTAGGAGACAGATGGTAGCTTCCCGCCAAGGCCATTAGGTGTGCTCTTCAATGTGCACAAGATCAGGCTTTAATGCACACAAACCACGACTTAACATCCCATCCAATGGATGACAGTCTTTTCACGAACATCGGTATTCCCTTTCTCACCAAAGGGGAGGGGAATTATTGAAGATTAAACTCAACAGTGGCATAGTTAGGATTCGAACCTGGGAACTGCAGATTACGAGCCTGGGAACTGCAGATTACGAGCCTGG
Organism: Ryuthela nishihirai; assembly: GCA_038380435.1. Classification (NCBI taxonomy): domain Eukaryota; kingdom Metazoa; phylum Arthropoda; class Arachnida; order Araneae; family Heptathelidae; genus Ryuthela; species Ryuthela nishihirai. The sequence goes on along the minus strand of JAWZYU010000087.1, from coordinate 86,550 downwards.
TACAGTCGCTCAAAAAAGTATCCGAACACTATGGTTGATTACAGAATTCAGAAAAAATATCTGGCAACGATTTTTTTTAGAAATGAGTGATCTGGCAACCTTCGTGTCACGTGATTACAGAATTTAGGAAAAATATCTGGAGCGTGTACAGCAACTGCACACGCTCCAGTTTGCTGTGAACGGTAACTGCACACGCTCAATATTTCCGTGAGTGAGCCCACACGATCTAGTATCAAAATAATATGACCACCTACAGTCGCTCAAAAAAGTATCCGAACACCATGGTTGATTACAGAATTCAGAAAAAATATCTGGCAACGAATATTTTTAGAAATTACTGATCTGGCAACCTTCGTGTCACGTGACATTTCGTTTGGTTTTACAACCAACAACTTTTTCAAAAGTTTCATTCACTGAAATGTTCTAAGTGTTCTACTAGAATGTACTAGAATGTTTTTTCGAAATGTTCTACTAGAATCAGAGTTTTTGGATCTGAAAAAAAATAACCTGACGATACGAAATACATGTGTTATAGACCTTATGACCCAGCCAAGCACCTCATTGGACGTTTTAAAAGTCAACGAACAACACGAACACCAATGACAGACCGTGAAGCTCATCATTGGAGCCAACAGAAGTCATCCTATTTCTGCCATTCTTGGAAAACAAAAGTTCTTTTATCTAAAAGCCATACAATTTTGTAAATGAAAAAAAAATTTTCTTTGGTCTACTCAACAATTTTATTTGATGACTACATTTCTACAATTTCTAAAAATTATTCACACATCATATTTTCATACGCATATATATAAATAAAATAAATAAATACCCCCTCAAGCAGCTGCTTGCCACAGAGGTCTGACAGGAGCCTGTCAGTTTATATGCCACAGTAGAAGGTCTGAGAGGATGGCGGGACCTCAGCAGAAAAACGACACATACATCCATGCCTTACCCGGGGCTCGAACCCAGGTCCCATAAATCAGTAGCCATACAATCAAAATTTCGTTTTAATAGCACGACGTAAAGTTCGCGAAATTTATAAAAATCAAAATCGATACAGTGTAAAAAAATTTATTGTTTAAAGAAATTAAAAGAAATATCAAAAAAATTAAAAATAAACAAATGCACCCCTGTAATATTTACTTCTTTGCAATTCTCACCATTATACCAGGAAATTTCAAATTCGTTTGAAAACTAGAGTACAGTCGCTTAAAAAAGACATATCCGAACACTACGGTTTATTACAAAATTCGGGAAAAAATATCTTGGCAACGATTTTTTTTTTTTGGACATTAATGATCTGGCAACCTTTGTGTCACGTGATTACAGAATTCAGAAAAAATATCTGGCAACGATTTTTTTAGAAATTAGTGATCTGGCAACCCTCGTGTCACGTGATTACAGAATTCAGGAAAAATATCTGGAGCGTGTACAGCAACTGTACACGCTCCAGTTACCGTTCACAGCAAACTGGAGCGTGTGCAGTTACTGCACACGCTCCAGTTTGCTGTGAACGGTAACTGCACACGCTCAATATTTCCGTGAGTGAGCCCACACGATCTAGTATCAAAATAATATGACCACCTACAGTCGCTCAAAAAAGTATCCGAACGCTATGTTTGATTACAGAATTCAGAAAAAATATCTGGCAACGATTTTTTTGGACATTAGTGATCTGGCAACCTTCGTGTCACGTGACACGAAATATTAGTGAGGTGTGATCTGTGAGGAGGATCTGTGAGGGTGGCGATATTTTTTTCAGCGACTGTACTGTTTCAGCGATATGTACTGACGAATATTTTCTATTAGAGCATTCATCAACACTGATAAACATTCCCTGATACTGAACTCGTAGACCGTCATGAATATTTTCTAGTTCAACATTGATTAACACTGATCAACACCTATCCCTCGATTTACACGGTACTCAGTTCACACAATTTTGGCTTTGCACGGTCAAAAAATGCAATCAGTTTCGATTTACACGGTACTGACTTAGACGTACATAGAAATGAAATCTCAGTCAGTACCGTGTAAATCGAAACTGGTTGCATTTTTTAACCGTGCAAAGCCAAAATTGTGTGAACTGAGTACCGTGTAAATCGAGGGATAGGTGTATATTGCCCAATAGAGCATTGATTAATTACTGATAGCGTGTTGATTGATTAAATTTTAATTAAATTTGATTGATTAATTACTGATCAGTAGATTAACAGTGATATGATAAATATTCCCTGATAATCTACTGATGTACATTGATGAATCTTTTCTGCTACAGCATCGATTAACACTGATAAATATTCCCTGATGAACTGTACTGATATATATTGATGAATAATTTTGAGCAGATCATTGATTAAGACTGATAAATATTCCCTGATAATGCAATATACATTGATGATTAACTCCGATATATGAATGATTTTCATTGATAAGTATTATTTGTTTGCAGCTGTGATTTACACCAAAATGCATTATCTGATAGAGAAATAATCTTCATTGAAGAATTCTCCAATAATAGATTTAATGAATATTCTCTAATTGAATAATGGGGGCGGGGTGGCTCAGTCGGTAACGCGCCAGGCTCGTAATCTGTAGTTCCAGGTTCGAGTCCCAGCTGGGTCAGCGTTGAGATTTATCTCCGCAAAATTCCCCGCCCTGCCCACGGTCAGTAGGGGACACCGATGGGCTTGGAAAGGTCACTGTCCATCGGATGGGACATTAAGCCGTGGCCCCGTGTGCGGGAGAGCCATACCCTGTGCACGTTAAAGAACACGCTGAATGGCCTTGACGGGAGGCTACCATCTGTACTCCCAACAGCTGTTCCAGTGGGTCCCCTTCCCCAACCTTCTCTGAGCCTTCGGGGTCCATGTGACCTGGCCATTTTAGCCCATGGTGTGCAAAAAAGTGCCGCTCAGAGGTAAAACAACCCAACGTTAAAGAACACGCTGGATGGCCTTGACGGGAGGCTACCATCTGTACTCCCAACAGCTGTTCCAGTGGGTCCCCTTCCCCAACCTTCTCTGAGCCTTCGGGGTCCATGTGACCTGGCCATTTAGCCCATGGTGTGCAAAAAAGTGCCGCTCAGAGGTAAAACAACCCAACGTTAAAGAACACGTTGAATGGCCTTGACGGGAGGCTACCATCTGTCTCCCAACAGCTGTTCCAGTGGGTCCCCTTCCCCAACCTTCTCTGAGCCTTCGGGGTCCATGTGACCTGGCCATTTAGCCCATGGTGTGCAAAAAAGTGCCGCTCAGAGGTAAAACAACCCAACGTTAAAGAACACGTTGAATGGCCTTGACGGGAGGCTACCATCTGTCTCCCAACAGCTGTTCCAGTGGGTCCCCTCCCCCAACCTTCTCTGAGCCTTCGGGGTCCATGTGACCTGGCCATTTAGCCCATGGTGTGCAAAAAAGTGCCGCTCAGAGGTAAAACAACCCAAGGCCCGGGAACCTGCCAGTTTATTACACCATAGACAAGATCTGTGAGAATGGCGAGACCTCAGTAGGAAGACCATTCAAGAAAAGAAATATCTACACCTTATTAGAGACTCGAACTCAGGTCCTTTCGATCAGTAACCAATCACGCTAGTCACTCGACTTCCAGTCGGTAGCGCGCCAGGCTCGTAATCTGAAATTCCCAGATTCGAGTCCCAAGGGTGCTACCGTGGAGATTTATGTCCACGCCATGCCTTATGCAAGGTGAGAAAGAAGAACACCGATGAGCTTGGAAAGGTCGTCGTCCGTTGGATGGAACGTTAAGCCATGGCTCCCTGAGCAAGACAGCCACGGTCGACAGTAAAGAACACGATGGATGGCCTTGGGTCACTTTAGGGTCTTCTAAGACCTTTTAGGGCGTTTTTTTTACTGCGGACCACTGGGTCACTTTGGATCATTTTGGGTCATTTCCGTTTTTTGGAGGGGTCACTTCCGGTGTGTCTCATTGAACTCTATAGGAGGGGTCACTTCCGGTTATTATCCTACAATTAGGGTGGCTTACAGGGCGTTTTAGTTGTCTTTTGGGAGTAGTCTTTGGACTCTTTTTAGGGTCACTTCCGTTATAGCTAGGGTCACTTTGGGACATTGGGGGTCACTTCCTGTGCAAGGTAAAAAAAAAACATGATGGAAGGTCTTAACAGGAGGCTACCATCTGTGTCCTAAGCGTTATACAAGGCATTCCCTTCCCAACGTTCTCTGAGTCCTTGGGGTCTTTGTGACCTGGCAATTTATTCCTTAAGAAAAAGTGACGCTCAGAGAAAAAACAACCCAAGCATATCATCATTTAACATTTAAAAGGAAGAGTTCGAAATAAATATCTGAAGTCAATCGTGACACGATTAAAGACTTTATCAACAGTTGGTTACAATTTATACGCGTTCCTTTCGGCTCTGTTCGTGTCGTGCGAATCCTCTTTCGTGCCGTCGTCGGGACCCGAGAGGCGATCGTTTGGAGGCTGTCGTGTATTTATGTCGTTGCCAAGGCAACGGTAGATGTATTTATCAAATGTTTCCCAAAATTTAATGCCTTCTTGTAACAACCAAGTTTTAAAATCCCTAACAGCTGTATACTTTGGTTTAATGCGAACCGACGAAGAAGAGGAGGAAGGAGTTTATCTCTATGGAAACAGAGAGATGAAGGAAACGGAAATTGAACGTTGATGGATTAGCAGTTGGCACGGAACACGTGCTGGTGGACGTGAGCAAAGGAGGATGACGTGACGAGCGAAAGAGATGGGCTTTTCGAGCAGAAGATAAAAGGAGCTGGAAAAACCTCACTTCTAGAAAGGGTTGTTTGGCAAACGAAACAGCATCGAACATCAGATTACGATTTGTCCTTTACACTTATTTTAGAGCTGGTGAAAGGAGTTGATGCTAATGTTGTAGACTATGGGATGGAATTGAGGGGGAGGACTCTCGTATGTAGTTCTCTCGTATCTCGTCCTTGTAACTTTGGGGTAGTTTTGCAACTTCCAAAATCCAAAGATGCCTATATCCATAAACAACAGCGAACTTTATTTTGTATTGTTTGCCATGTGCTGGAGAGCCATACCCTGTTCACGTTAAAGAACATGATGGATGGTTTTGACAGGTTGGGTTGTTTTACCTCTGAGCGGCACTTTTTTGCACACCATGGGCTAAATGGCCAGGTCACATGGACCCCGAAGGCTCAGAGAAGGTTGGGGGAGGGGACCCACTGGAACAGCTGTTGGGAGACAGATGGTAGCCTCCCGTCAAGGACATCCATCGTGTTCTTTAACGTGCACAGGGTATGACTCTCCCGCACACGGGGCCACGGCTTAACGTTCCATCCGACGGACGGCGGCCTTTCCAAACCCATCGGTGTCCCCTACTGACTGTGGGTAGAGCGGGGAATTTTGCGGAGATAAATCTCAACGCTGACTCAGCTGGGACTCGAACCTGGGAACTACAGATTACGAGCCTGGCGCGCTACCGACTGAGCCACCCCCGCCCCAGGTTTTGACAGGAGACTATCATCTGTCTCTTAACAGTTGTCCAGTGGGTCCCCTCTCCTCAACATTCTCTCAGCCCTTGGGGTTCTTGTGACCTGGTTATTTAGCCCATTTTGTTCGCAAAAATGCCTCTCAGGGGTAAAACAACTCAGCAATCCATTCCCCCTTCCCCCCCCCCCAAAATAAAGCCGTTGATTGGTGTCAAAAAATTATCTCGTTTGATTGGATTTCAGTTTGTTTTTGGTTGTTTTTTTTATCTTTGCATTATCAGTTGTAGTGGAGGGGGGTCACCTTAATCCAAATTATATTTTCAAAAATTTTAAGGCCGTTAAAACTGTCAGAATTTTTTTTAAAAAATGGATGTCCTCCTAAAATAATATATATATATATGCATTTTATTGCTGACAACCATTTCAAGACTTTGTACTGGACGTCTGTTTTTTTCTACTCTGGAGACATTAAAAAAGAACTGTAAATAAAAAGGTGCATTTCACATCAAAATAATTATATGTAGAATCGTTGGAGTCTTTGATCTCAGTTATAACTATTTCTTGTTTCAATTGGCAGGACTTGCGTTTGTGGAAAGTCCAACACCGAGAAACTGACGTCACCACTTAGATGAAGACGGTGATGACTCCATTTTGAAATATTGGATAAATTATAATAATAAATAAATAAATACCCCTTCAAGCAGCTGCTCCACAGTGGTCTGACAGGAGCCTGCCAGTTTATATGCCAAAGTAGAAGATCAGCAGAAACCTCAGCAGAAATCCAACACAAACATCTATGCCTTACCCAGGGCTCGAACCTAGGTCCCTTAGATCTTCTAGTTCTATTAGTTTAAATAACATATCAACTCCAGTGAATATGAGATGCCCGTTTGAAAAGAGAATGAAGTTTTCCATTTCCCGACTTGCCTCCTTTAACGGTTCGTAGGACCATTGTTGAAGGAGGCAGAGATCCAGTGTGTTCTTTAATGTGAAACTGTACGTTCTTTAATGTTGAACTTTATGGACGGCAACCTTTCCAGGCCGCCGTCCGTAGGATGAGACGTTAAGCCGTGGCGTCGTATGCGAGAGAGCCATATCTTGTGCACATTAAAGAACACACTGGATCTCTGCCTCCTTTAACAATGGTCCTACGAACTAATGAATGATTCGGGTTGTTGGGTTGGGTTGTTTTACCTCTGAGCGGCACTTTTTTGCACACCATGGGCTAAATGGCCAGGTCACATGGACCCCGAAGCCTCAGAGAAGGTTGGGGGAAGGAACCCACTGGAACAGCTGTTGGGAGACAGATGGTAACCTCCCGTCAAGGCCATCCAGCGTGTTCTTTAACGTTGGGTTGTTTTACCTCTGAGCGGCACTTTTTTGCACACCATGGGCTAAATGACCAGGTCACAAGGACCCCGAAGTCTCAGAGAAGGTTGGGGGAGGGGACCCACTGGAACAGCTGTTGGGAGACAGATGGTAACCTCCCGTCAAGGCCATCCAGCGTGTTCTTTAACATTGGGTTGTTTTACCTCTGAGCGGCACTTTTTTGCACACCATGGGCTAAATGACCAGGTCACAAGGACCCCGAAGTCTCAGAGAAGGTTGGGGGAGGGGACCCACTGGAACAGTTGTTGGGAGACCTCCCGTCAAGATGGTAACCTCCCGTCAAGGCCATCCAACGTGTTCTTTAACGTGCACAGGGTATGGCTCTCCCGCACACAGTGCCACGGCTTAACGTTCCAATCGACTGACGGCTGCCTTTCCAAGCCCATTGGTGTCCCCTACTGACCGTGGGTAGGGGGTGGGAATTTTTGCTGAGGAATGATTCGGGAAAATGTAAAGAGGTAACCATAGCATGTTTAAAACAAAACAAAGGAATTCTCATTTACATCTAAAAACGAAAATGTTTCGCTTTCCTGCCTTCATGCTCAGGCCCGGATCTAGAAAAAAAAAAGTGGGTTGGAGACTGGATTTCCATTCTCCACTCCTTTTTAGAGGTCTTTAAAAAATTTCTTGAAAAATGCAGGAATGTAGATAAATTTAACAAATTTTTGGTTTCATTACTCTCTCTCTCAAAGTGGGAGGGGGGAGGGGGACATCGTTAAGAGCGGGGGTGGCTCAGTCGATAGCACGTCAGGCTCCTAATTTGCAGTTCCCAGGTTCGAATCCCATCTGGCCCAGCGTTGGGAGTTATCTCGCCAACATTCCTGACTTGCCGTTGGTCAGTAGAGGACACCGATGGTCTTGAAAAGGCCGCCGTCCGTAGGATGAGACGTTAAGCCGTGGCGTCGTATGCGAGAGAGCCATATCTTGTGCACATTAAAGAACACACTGGATGGCCTTAACGGGAGGCTACCATCTGTCTCCCAACAGCTGTTCCAGTGGGTCACCTCCCCCAACCTTCTCTGAGCCTTCGGGGTCCTTGTGACCTGGCCATTTAGCCCATTGTGGGCAAAAAGAAAAGTGCCGCTCAGAGGTAAAACTACTCAATTAACAACGTTAAAGAACACGCTGGATGGCCTTGACGGGAGGCTACCATCTGTCTCCCAACAGCTGTTCCAGTGGGTCCCTCCCCCAACCTTCTCTGAGCCTTCGGGGTCCATGTGACCTGGCCATTTAGCCCATGGTGTGCAAAAAAGTGCCGCTCAGAGGTAAAACTACTCAATTAACAACGTTAAAGAACACACTGGATGGCCTTGACGGGAGGCTACCATCTGTCTCCCAACAGCTGTTCCAGTGGGTCCACTCCCTCAACCATTTCAGAGCCTTCGGGGTCCTTGTGACCTGGCCATTTAGCCCATGGTGTGCAAAAAAGTGCCGCTCAGAGGTAAAACTACTCAATTAACAACGTTAAAGAACACGCTGGATGGCCTTGACGGGAGGCTACCATCTGTCTCCCAACAACTGTTCCAGTGGGTCCACTCCCTCAACCATTTCAGAGCCTTCGAGGTCCTTGTGAACCTGGCCATTTAGCCCATTGTTTGCAAAAAAAAAGGCTGCTCAGTGATAAAACAACCCAATCCAGATAAAGAATAAGTCGTTTTCAATTGCCCCGTCTCGCAGATCATTTTCCTCAAAGAGAACCTTCACAAACTACACAGATGTAAATTTTTTGTCCCATTAGGCGCTACTTAGGAAAACCCCAAGCAGTAAGTGCCACTCGAACCGTCATGTAATGAATAGGAATATCCTTAACAGCACACGCGTTTTGAAGAGCAAAAGCTTAAGGGGAGGGGGGGGGGGGAAACCGAGTTACATCAAAAGATTTTACACTTTACTGCTGCATCAAACTGATGATAAGACCTTCGGAGGAAAAGTGTAAGAATCGAGATACGAAACTAAAAAGGGAAACGGCGTTGAGGAAATGTAATGCAATTCTGTTTCAAATGATGTTCCTTTTTTGTTTCCAGTTTCCTGTGGATGTTAACGGGCTTGCTTGCCTTTCACTTCCATGGCAACAGAGATGAGAGAGAGAGGGAGGAGGGGACGGGGATGAAGACGGGGGGAGGGGAGAATGTAGAGAGGAAAAAACTTCCATTAGTAGTCAAATGTTTCTGCCATCTCCTGATATATCAAGACCCCCGCCCAATAACAGTAATAGACGGTCCCAAATTGTCTCTCAAAAGAACCATTAGACCATCTGGGCTACGTGAAAGATCATCCGTAAAACTTTATCCCGAGAGAAAGAAATTTGTGTTTTAAAAGATGGTAAACACCAGAGAGCTTTTCTGCTCTCTGTTCTCCCATTCGCTGATGACCCCCTGACAGGTGTACGAATGCTCATCACTCTCCTGCCTCGGCTCTTCCGCATCACTTCTGTATCATCCCCCATCTGATCAGCAGAACAGCCTCCCTGCCACCTCACGCAAACTCTGTCCCCGCAGATTCACGTCTCTATTGCACGTAGGCACGAGCGATCTCCAGCTAATGGTCATTTTATGCAATGTCTCTCCCCTCCCTCCCCCCCCCGCCCCCACCCCCTGAGCCACGCCATGGTCGATGAACCATTAGAGAAGCAGATCGAACTGATCCGACAGGGAGCTTTTGTCTTTTTTTTTTTAACCTGCATCTCTTCGCACTCCATCACTTCATCCTATTCGCACCTTTGGAGAAATGTTGCCATTGAGATGCGATGCTTTTGGCTCCTCGGTTGTTTTAACTCTGATTGGCACTTTTGTGAACACATTGGACTAAATGGCCAGGTCTCAAAGACCCCAAAGGCTCAGAGTTGGATAGGGGAAAGGCCACTGAACAGCAATTAAGAAACAGAACAAAGCCTTCTGTCAAGATAAACGAGAATGTTCTTTAACGCGAGACGGGTAGGTCTCTCCTGCAAACAGAACTACTGCTTAACTTCCCATCCTACAGACGGTGGTCTTTTCTTACTGGAAGGTGGTCTTTTCTTACTGGAAGGTGGTCTTTTCTTACTGGAAGGTGGTCTTTTCTTACTGGACGGTGATCTTTTCTTTCTGGACGGTGGTCTCTTCTTACTGGAAGACGGTCTTTTCTTATTGGATGGTGGTCTCTTCTTACTGAACGGTGGTCTTTCTTACTGGAAGGCGATCTTTTCTTACTGGAAGGTGGTCTTTTCTTACTAGAAGGCGGTCTTTTTTTACTGGACGGTGATCTTTTCTTTCTGGACGGTGGTCTCTTCTTACTGGAAGGCGATCTTTTCTTACTGGATGGTGGTCTCTTCTTACTGGAAGGCGGTCTTTTTTTGCTGGAAGGTGGTCTTTCTTACTGGACGGTGGTCTTTTCTTACTGGAAGATTTTTCTTTTTAATTCTTACAGTGTTCACTTTCCCATCAGTAGACAAAGCTAAGATTAGCGGGAAAAAAAAAGTCAAGAACCGAACCTGGGAACATCAGGTTATGATTCCGGGGCGCAATCGACTGATCCAATTCCTTCTCTGGTATGCTTTGAACACAGCCGACACACGGACATTAGGTTCTGAATTCAATCCCGAACTGTACAATCGCTCAAAAAAGTATCGGAACACTATGGCTGATTACAGAATTCAGAAAAAATATCTGGCAACGATTTTTTTTAGAAATTAGTGATCTGGCAACCTTCGTGTCACGTGACACGAAGGTTGCCAGATCACTAATTTCTAAAAAAAATTATTGCCAGATATTTTTTCTGAATTCTGTAATCAACACAGTGTTCGGATACTTTTTTTGAGCGACTGTACATGGGACTACTCTTGGAGACTAGGACCATTTATTTTCGATACAACATAGCCGTATGTAGGAACGAACCCAGGGAAGACCAGAGATTACGGACCCCCTCCCCCCCCCAAAAAAAAAGTCCTGCCGTCTTATACGAAATCTCTGTAATTTGTCTACCTGCTTTGAAATCCAAAATAGTTGCCTTTGTATAATTTTATTTTAACCTCATATTATATGCCAGACACTAACTGGGGATATAAAAAAAAAACTTATAACGATATTTTATATGGAATAAGATTTTATAACCTTTTTATAACCTTTCTGTTCGGTGGAATATAAAAATATAAAATCTACCAATCAAGGAATCGAACACTAATCGGAACTTGAACCGAAAACAACAGCAACCCGCATGGAAATAAAAATGAACCATGAAACTGAACTGAACCTTAGAACAAAATATCCGTTTGAAATTGGTTAGCAGATGCTGTACAGGGTTGGGTTGTTTTACCTCTGAGCGGCACTTTTTTGCACACCATGGGCTAAATGGCCAGGTCACATGGACCCCGAAGGCTCAGAGAAGGTTGGGGGAGGGGACCCACTGGAACAGCTGTTGGGAGACAGATGGTAGCCTCCCGTCAAGGCCATCCAGCGTGTTCTTTAACGTGCACAGGGTATGGCTCTCCCGCACACGGGGCCACTGCTTAACGTCCCATCCGACGGACGGCGGCCTTTCCCAAGCCCATCGGTGTCCCTTACTGACCGTGGGGATACGGGGAATTTTGCGGAGATAAATCTCAACGTTGACCCAGCTGGGACTCGAACCTGGGAACTACAGATTACGAGCCTGGATGCTGCACAGAGTTTGATATAAATGATTGGAACTCTTGTACATCCTTCTCATCAGTAGAAAAAAAAAATCCTTGGAGGAACTGTTTTAACGTAACATCCTCAGAAGTGGTATAATAGCATTCGATACCAAACTGCTACCTAAACGAAGACTACTGTATTCTCTTCCCCATTAAAGCAACGGTTCAACCAACACACTACTGTAATAAAGGTTTTGTTACATACACTACTGTACATGGTTCAACCAACACACTACTGTAATAAAGGTTTTGTTACATACACTACTGTACATGGTTCAACCAACACACTACTGTAATAAAGGTTTTGTTACATACACTACTGTACATGGTTCAACCAACACACTACTGTAATAAAGGTTTTGTTACATACACTACTGTACATGGTTCAACCAACACACTACTGTAATAAAGGTTTTGTTACATACACTACTGTACATGGTTCAACCAACACACTACTGTAATAAAGGTTTTGTTACATACACTACTGTACATGGTTCAACCAACACACTACTGTAATAAAGGTTTTGTTACATACACTACTGTACATGGTTCAACCAACACACTACTGTAATAAAGGTTTTGTTACATACACTACTGTACATGGTTCAACCAACACACTACTGTAATAAAGGTTTTGTTACATACACTACTGTACATGGTTCAACCAACACACTACTGTAATAAAGGTTTTGTTACATACACTACTACATGGTTCAACCAACACACTACTGTAATAAAGGTTTTGTTACATACACTACTGTACATGGTTCAACCAACACACTACTGTAATAAAGGTTTTGTTACATACACTACTGTACATGGTTCAACCAACACACTACTGTAATAAAGGTTTTGTTACATACACTACTGTACATGGTTCAACCAACACACTACTGTAATAAAGGTTTTGTTACATACACTACTGTACATGGTTCAACCAACACACTACTGTAATAAAGGTTTTGTTACATACACTACTGTACATGGTTCAACCAACACACTACTGTAATAAAGGTTTTGTTACATACACTACTGTACATGGTTCAACCAACACACTACTGTAATAAAGGTTTTGTTACATACACTACTGTACATGGTTCAACCAACACACTACTGTAATAAAGGTTTTGTTACATACACTACTGTACATGGTTCAACCAACACACTACTGTAATAAAGGTTTTGTTACATACACTACTGTACATGGTTCAACCAACACACTACTGTAATAAAGGTTTTGTTACATACACTACTGTACATGGTTCAACCAACACACTACTGTAATAAAGGTTTTGTTACATACACTACTGTACATGGTTCAACCAACACACTACTGTAATAAAGGTTTTGTTACATACACTACTGTACATGGTTCAACCAACACACTACTGTAATAAAGGTTTTGTTACATACACTACTGTACATGGTTCAACCAACACACTACTGTAATAAAGGTTACTGTAATAAAGGTCATGTTTCTCCTTTACGAGGCATTAGAAGAAAAATATTCACAGCTCTCTTAATCTTTCAAGTGAAAGGGAGTTAGTTTTCTTATCTTAAAAGACATTTTCCATAATTGGTGCAAAGAGTTTTTATCAACAGATAGTTTAAAGAAAATGCAGAATTAAATCTCATAACGTTCTCTCTATATATATAAACTGCCCTACCAAATTATTAGAGGATTTTCATATTGTGGGTCAGCGTTGAGATTTATCTCCGCCAAACTCCCCGCCCTGCCTACGGTCAGTAGGGGACACTGATGGGCTTGGAAGGGCGGCCATCCGTCGGATGGGACGTTAAGCAGTGTTCCGTGTGCGGGAGAGACATACCCTGTGCACGTTAAAGAACACGCTGGATGGTTTGACGGGATGCTACCCTCTGTCTCCCAACAGCTGTCCCAGTGGGTCCCATTCCCCAACTTCTCTGAGCCTTCGGGGTCCTTGTGACACCGTGTGCGGGAGAGACATACCCTGTGCACGTTAAAGAACACGCTGGATGGCTTTGACGGGAGGCTACCCTCTGTCTCCCAACAGCTGTCCCAGTGGGTCCCCTCCCCCAACTTCTCTGAGCCTTCGGGGTCCTTGTGACCTGGCCATTTAGCCCATGGTGTGCAAAAAAGTGCCGCTCAGAGATAAAACAACCAACCTATAACTTTTAGAATAGGTATTTAATGGAAAAAATGTGACTGAAGTTACAGATTATAATCAAATATGCTTAAAATTCGATTTACAACAATATTTTTTTGTCACAGTTTGAGTCATATCTCACCCTCCCCCCACAATAAAAAAACTTATTTAAGAAGTTGCCGTGTTCTATATCTGAGTTATTCAGGACATAATATGGAACTTTGTTTAATAAAGTGTCCACTGTCTCTGTAGTGGTAGTACTGTAGTCTGTATATTTTTTCGCCTCGTTTCCATATATTGATTCCCTAGATTTCCTCCTTTCCCCGCCTCCCTAGATCCGACAATGGAAACAATGGTGCTTGGAGGCAATTCCAAAAACCTTTTTTTTTTAATCATGTATGTCGCAAATGTACATCTGTTAGTGAAACTTTCCAATACCATCTTTGTCCACTTTCAAAACGAGGACAGAATGCTGTTTAATGGAGGAAATGCTCAACGCAGACACAGTTGGAACAAGAATTTGTTAACGTCAGATTACGAACCTACTCCCTCTTTCCAATGAGACCCAAGAAATGCTCGAATCCGATTGTCTTGCAGACGATTGCCAACGTCATGAGAGACCTATGAAGGAGGTTTGGTAGACGACTTCTTGCTGCCAGATGAGGTTCATTTTTCTCTCTGCTCTTTAATCGATACCTGCAAGAGAATGATCTTAGGAGAAAGTCAGACCTCTGGCCATTGAGGGATGGATACTGATTCTTGCAGACGACTATTTATTTTCCTCGTCATCTCATTTCCTTTAAGAAACGGAAAAAGGAATGCCTATAGATGCAGTAAATGGCATTTAAATTCGTTGAAAATCATTCTTATTCTTAACTCTCACAAAGAGAAAAAACGCTATCGCTGAATAAACCATTTTCATGAAGACATTGAAAGAATTGTATAAATAAAAATAAAACGCACGTTTCTTTGTTTTACGTTTCTATTAGAGAGCAATTCGGGTTCAAAATTTCCAGTAATATTTCGATTATTATTGTGCCCCAGCCTAACTATTTTGTTAATTACTGAACCCGAGCCCTGAATATTCAATATTTACTGGGACCGAGCCCTATTTCGATGGTTACTTAGTCTGAGCCTATTTTCAATTACTGAATCAGACTAAATTTTACCATATTTACTAACACCGAGCCCTATTTCGATAATTAACGAAACCGAGTCCTAACTATTTCCATAATTACCGAATCCGAGCCCTGAATATTCGATATTTGCTGGGACCGAGCCCTATTTCGATGGTTACTTAGTCTGAGCCTATTTTCAATTACTGAATCAGAGCTCTAACTTTTACCATATTTACTAACACCGAGCCCTATTTCGATAATTAACGAAACCGAGTCCTAACTATTTCCATAATTACTGAACCCGAGCCCTGACTATTCGATATTTACTGGGACCGAGCCCTATTTCGATGGTTGCTTAGTCTGAGCCTATTTTCAATTACTGAATCAGAGCTCTAACTTTTACCATATTTACTAACACCGAGCCCTATTTCGATAATTAACGAAACCGAGTCCTAACTATTTCCATAATTACTGAACCCGAGCCCTGACTATTCGATATTTACTGGGACCGAGCCCTATTTCGATGGTTACTTAGTATGAGCCTATTTTCAATTACTGAATCAGAGCTCTAACTTTTACCATATTTACTAACACCGAGCCCTATTTCGATAATTAACGAAACCGAGTCCTAACTATTTCCATAATTACTGAACCCGAGCCCTGACTATTCGATATTTACTGGGACCGAGCCCTATTTCGATGGTTACTTATTCTGAGCCTATTTTCAATTACTGAATCAGAGCTCTAACTTTTACCATATTCACTAACACCGAGCCCTATTTCGATAATTAACGAAACCGAGTCCTAACTATTTCCATAATTACTGAACCCGAGCCCTGACTATTCGATATTTACTGGGACCGAGCCCTATTTCGATGGTTACTTAGTCTGAGCCTATTTTCAATTACTGAATCAGAGCTCTAACTTTTACCATATTTACTAACACCGAGCCCTATTTCGATAATTAACGAAACCGAGTCCTAACTATTTCCATAATTACTGAACCCGAGCCCTGACTATTCGATATTTACTGGGACCGAGCCCTATTTCGATGGTTACTTAGTCTGAGCCTATTTTCAATTACTGAATCAGAGCTCTAACTTTTACCATATTTACTAACACCGAGCCCTATTTCGATAATTACCGAACCCGAGTCCCAATTATTTCCATAATTACTGAATCCGAGCCCTATTTATTTCGATATTTATTGGGACCGAGCCTTATTTCGATAGTTACTCCGTCTGAGCCTTAACTTTTACCATATTTACTAACACCGAGCTAGTTTTGGGTCGGATTGCTTTACCTATGAGCGGCACTTTTTTTTGCACACAATGGCCTAAATAGCCCGGTCACAAGGACCCTGAGGGCTCAGAGAAGGTAGGGAAAAGAGGAACCATTGAAAAGTGGTTAGGATATGGAAGCCTCCTCTCAAGACCATCCAGCATGTTTAGTTAATGTTTACAATGTATGGTGGGACGGGGGTGGCTCAGTCGGTACCCAAAAGTGTAACAATTGGGAATAAAATAAAACATATATACACATTAAATTTTGTATTCATAAATTACATATATCGATAAACACAAAAAAAAATAAACAATTTAATAAATCTTATAAAATTATGAACATTTTACTGGGTAATCAGTGAAATGGTTGCGCTTGTTTACGCTTGTACAGTTCATCAATGGTTGGGGTTATCTTGCTAAGGTAGAGTCGCAAGTCATCTTCAACATCCAGGGTTGGGTTGTTTTACCTCTGAGCGGCACTTTTTTGCACACCATGGGCTAAATGGCCAGGTCACATGGACCCCGAAGGCTCAGAGAAGGTTGGGGGAGGGGACCCACTGGAACAGCTGTTGGGAGACAGATGGTAGCCTCCCGTCAAGGCCATCCAGCGTGTTCTTTAACGTGCACAGGGTATGGCTCTCCCGCACACGGGGCCACGGCTTAACGTCCCATCCGACGGACGGCGGCTTTTCCAAGCCCATCGGTGTCCCCTACTGACCGTGGGCAGGGCGGGGAATTTTGCGGAGATAAATCTCAACGCTGACCCAGCTGGGACTCGAACCTGGGAACTACAGATTACGAGCCTGACGCGCTACCGACTGAGCCATCCCCGCCCCCATTCCATTGTGTGCAAAAGAAGTGCTGCTCAGAGGCAAAACAATTCAAATATCATTTGCTAATTACACCAGTGACCACAGAGGGACTTGGAAAAGGCAGCCGTCCATCAGATAGAATTTTAAGCCACGGCTCCAAGTGCAGGAGAACCACACACCATGTTCGTTAAAGAACACGCTAAATGGGTTTGATGAGAGATTTCCATCTGTCTTCTAATAGCTGTCCCTTCCCCCCCCCCCCCCAACCCTCTCTGAACCCTTGGGGACCTTTGTGACTTGGCCATTTTCAATATGAGTACCTTTTAGAATTAAAAGTGCACCAATCCTACATTGAATTTTAATCATGGCTACTGATCTACGGGACCTGGGTTCGAGCCCCGGGTAAGGCATGGATGTTCGTGTTGTTTTTCTGCTGAGGTCCTGCCATCCTCTCAGACCTTCTACTCTGGCATATAAACTGACAGGCTCCTGTCAGACCTCTGTGGCAAGCAGCTGCTTGAGGGTGTATTTATTTATTTTTATTTAATAGAAACAGACAAATGCACTGTTTTACACTGAAATAACCTCCATCTCGGGTATTAATTATGCCCTAGGCTCAGAGGTCATTGAGACATGGTAACCTATATTTTTAATTCTTCACTATATTTTTTCTGAAATAACGAACCATAGAATTAATTTTCTGTTACTTTAGAGTACTTTTAGTTTATTGCGTTACCAACTACGCTATATTTGGCGTTCAAAAAACAATTTTCGACAACTGCTACAGAAAAAAAGGTAGATAGTTTTCTGTAATTTTTAAAAACAACGCAATTTTAGATTTTTATTCTAAGACTATTAATTTTATTTTTAGATGGATTAGAAATTCATTAATTATAAATTTTCATAATGATATTTAAAAATGCTTTTTTTCTATTCAATTAAAATGTTGTATCCCAATTGGTAACTAAATTTTGTTTACTTTTATTTAGATGAGGCGTTCGTGATGAAGGTTGGTTAAATTGTTTCATAAATCATGGCTGAAATTGCTGTCGTTTAATGCCAGTAGATGGCGCCACATTACTCTAAAAAAATTATCGTAACATCAGAATGAAACTTTACGGTTCTAGAGCCATTATCTCGTGTAGATGAATGCACATTACTTATGTGAAAGCCATTAACATTGGTGGTAATCATTCACATACTTTTAGGTAAATTTAACCTTGGTAATATTATTGTTTTCTATTACAATTGAAGTCGTTTCCAAGAAACATTTAGTGCAATCCAACGGCAATAGGTGGCGCAACGCAATCATGAAGTCTAGTGGTACCAATGAAGCCTTTATAGTAAGGATGGCCAATACAGGGACGGATCTAGGGGGGGGGGGGCATGCCCCATCTCCTGAAGATTGCTAGTATGGGTAATGGAAGCCAAAAATTATTAAACTTGTAAATTTGTACATATTTCACGCATTTTTCGTGATTTTTTTTTAAAAACCTGTAAAACGAAGGGGAACTCTTCCCCCCTTACCTTTTTCCAGATTTTTGTGTCGCTTGTCCCACCTTCATAGCTACCCTATTTTTTTTCTAGATTTAGGCCTACTGCAGGGCAACTAGATTAAAAAAATACACTCTGAAAGAAACGCTGGAAAGAATTCTCTTCTTGAAAAATGATTAATATTTTTTAACATAGTTTTAAGGAATCAATAAAATATATTGATTAAAAAACTTGCATTTCTAATGAGTACTATAAATTTGTAAAATCGTTTATTTATGCAGCTAAAATTGTTTGATCAAAAAAAAATTGAATAAGCCAGATTCCTTGGCCAAAAAATAGAAGAAATCAGCCAGATTCCTTGGCCAAAAAATAGAAGAAATGAGCCAGATTTATTGGTCAAAATTAGAAGAAATGAGCCTAATTCCCTGGCCAAAAATAGAAGAAATGAGACTGATTCCTTGGCCAAAAATAGAAGAAATGAGCCAGATTCCTTGGCCAAAAAATAAAAGAAATGAGCCAGATTTATTGGCCAAAAAATAGAAGAAATGAGCCAGATTTATTGGTCAAAAATAGAAGAAATGAGCCTGATTCCCTGACCAAAAATAGAAGAAATGAGCCAGATTCCTTGGCCAAAAAATAGAAGAAATGAGCCAGAGTTATTGGTCAAAAATAGAAGAAATGAGCCTAATTCCCTGGCCAAAAATAGAAGAAATGAGCCTGATTCCTTGGCCAAAAAATAGAAGAAATGAGCCTGATTCCCTGGCCAAAAATAGAAGAAATGAGCCAGATTCCTTGGCCAAAAAATAAAAGAAATGAGCCAGATTTATTGGCCAAAAAATAGAAGAAATGAGCCAGATTTATTGGTCAAAAATAGAAGAAATGAGCCTGATTCCCTGACCAAAAATAGAAGAAATGAGCCTGATTCCCTGGCCAAAAATAGAAGAAATGAGCCAGATTCCTTGGCCAAAAAATAAAAGAAATGAGCCAGATTTATTGGCCAAAAAATAGAAGAAATGAGCCAGATTTATTGGTCAAAAATAGAAGAAATGAGCCTGATTCCCTGACCAAAAATAGAAGAAATGAGCCAGATTCCTTGGCCAAAAAATAGAAGAAATGAGCCAGATTTATTGGTCAAAAATAGAAGAAAATGAGCCTAATTCCCTGGCCAAAAATAGAAGAAATGAGCCTGATTCCTTGGCCAAAAAATAGAAGAAATGAGCCAGATTCCTTGGTCAAAAAACAATGAGCCAGATTCAGTATATATTGATGGTATCTTAATGAGCCATGGATTGGACGGGTTGTTCTAAATCATATCACCAGATTTTTTTTAGAGTAGAGTATCTCATCCAACTGACAGAAACCTTTCTAAGCCCAACGATGTCTTCTTTTTCACTTTCCTATTTGTCTCCCAATAGCTGTTCCAGTGGGTCCCCTCCCCACAACCTTCTCTGAGCCTTCGGGGTCCTTGTGATCTGGCCACTTAGCCCATTGTGTGCAAGAAAGTGCCACTCAGAGATAAAACAACCCAACCCATCATCGTGAATAAAAAATAAATATTTGTTCCTCGTAATGCATTTTTTCAAAAGTCCTGTTTAATATTACATTTGTTGTAAGATATGTCTGTAAGTAGTAGACAATACCGATTGGTGAAATATTTTACCAAATGAAATGTTGAAAAAAAAAATGAATTTTGATTGTTTTGAGGGTACAGTCGCTCAAAAAAATATCCGAACACCATGGTTGATTACAGAATTCAGAAAAAATATCTAGCAACGAATTTTTTTAGAAATTAGTGATCTGGCAATCTTCGTATCACGTGACACGTTGATTACAGAATTCAGAAAAAATATCTGGCAACGATTTTTTTAGAAATTAGTGATCTGGCAACCTTCGTGTCACGTGACACGAAGGTTGCCAGATCATTAATTTCTAAAAAAAGTTGCCAGATATTTTTTCTGAATTCTGTAATCAACCATGGTGTTCGGATATTTTTTTGAGCGACTAAAGAACACATTGAATGGCCTTGACGGAAGGCTACCGTACCATCTATCACACTACCAACTGCCCAATGAGTTCCTTTCTGCCAGTCTTCTCTGAGCCCTCCGGGTCCTTGTGACCTGGCCATTTATGTGTCTGAAAAAAGGGGCGGGGGTGGCTCAGTCGGTAGCTTGCCAGGCTCGTAATCTGTAGTTCCCAGGTTCGAGTCCCAGCTGGGTCAGCGTTGAGATTTATCTCCGCAAAATTCCCCGCCTTGCCCACGGTCAGTAGGAGACACCGATGGGCTTGGAAAGGCCGCCGTCCGTCGGATGGGACGTTAAGCCGTGGCCCCGTGTGCGGGAGAGCCATACCCTGTGCACGTTAAAGAACACGCTGTATGGCTTTGACGGGAGGCTACCATCTGTCTCCCAACAGCTGTTCCAGTGGGTCCCCTCCCCCAACCTTCTCTGAGCCTTCGGGGTCCATGTGACCTGGCCATTTAGCCCATGGTGTGAAAAAAGTGCCGCTCAGAGGTAAAACTACTCAATTAACAACGTTAAAGAACACGCTGGATGGCCTTGACGGGAGACTACCATCTGTCTCCCAACAGCTGTTCCAGTGGGTCCCCTCCCCCAACCTTCTCTGAGCCTTCGGGGTCCATGTGACCTGGCCATTTAGCCCATGGTGTGCAAAAAAGTGCTGCTCAGAGGTAAAGCAATCCAAACAATCCAATCCAATAGTCTGAAAAAAACTGTCCTCAAGGGTAAAATCAACCCAACACTCACGACGAGAATGTGGATTCGAACTTGACGAAAGCAATATTTTTTGTGATCATATGATGATTTGGAATGATGACTTCATGATAATAATAAGGTGAATTATAATAATTATGACGATGAATTATCAAGTTATTATTGTTGAGGATGATGATTAGTAAAGTGCAATAATGGCAGCAGTGATTAATATGATGATAAAAGTTTGTTGATGAAGTTGATAATGACGATGAATTCCGACAATTAATATTTCTGAAGATTTGTGATGATTTTTATAGTGGATTACGAACAATAACTGTTGTATGAAAAATTTCTTATGATGAACACGAGGATCCTGACGAGAAACAGGACGATCATGTCTACTTATGATAATGATGGTTCTGATGATGATCGCGATGACTGGTGATAATGATGGTTCTGATGATGATCGCGATGACTGGTGATAATGATGGTTCTGATGATGATCGCGATGACTGGTGATATTGATGGTTCTGATGATGATCATGATGACTTGTGATAATGGTGGTTCTTATGTTGATCACGATGATGTTATAAATATGAATTACCATAATAATTACCACTGATGAAAATGCTATTGCTATGATTTTCGCCATCATACTCATCTAAGATACCGCTCTACATTTTTGTTCATCGTTAACTTAACATCTCAAGATTCCGCTTTTCATTTTTGTTCATCGTTAACTTAACATCTCAAGATTCAGCTTTTCATTTTTGTTCATCGTTAACTTAACATCTCAAGATTCCGCTTTTCGTTTTTGTTCATCGTTAACTTAACATCTCAAGGTGAGCAGACGGAATTCTCACACCTGAATTCGATTCCAGAGGCGCCTCCATCAAAAGTAAATAAAGCGTATAATTAAGAACATTAGCCGAGGGATCTTGTCTGACAAGTTGTTCCCAATGAAATGCCTTGGGGTACGGTCACACAGAAAATCTTCAAAACTGTTTGGCAGCTTAAAACAAAACCGTGACCAACGACGGAAGTGACGTCACAGCAGAGTGAAGCCCTTCAGTAACTGCACACGCTCCAGTTTACTGTGATGTCACCTCCGTTGCTGGTGACGGTTTTTATTTTAAGCTACTACGAAGTGTGGAAAAGTTCACGACGCTAAGCCGCATTCTGTGTGGCCATCCCCTTAGGGATTAAAGAGGCAGAAAAAGAATCTAACGACTGAGAAGTCTCAACCAGTTCCGTTTCCTACTAACCCTGCGGTGAAGATAAGAAAGCATTCAATCAACTTTCAGGTCCTTCAGGTCAATACTCGAATAGCAATTTTGTCAGCCCAATCTTGCGCCAAGGTTAATCTGTATGTCCTCTCGTTTCTATAGCTCATTTTTTTCTTAGCCCTCTGAGTATAAACGTGTTTTACAGTCAATCTTCAGACTCGTTTCGCTTACGAACATAATGATGTAATTAAAGGCTAGGCAAAGAATTTTATCAAAAGCGCATATTAAGAAAGCTAGAGGCCGTACAAAATTGACTTGTTTCGGCTTTGCGAGAGGTTAAGATAAGACCCCAGGCAGTCAATTACTTATTCAACGTATGATTAGTAGCACTAATGTTATAAAACTCGTAAAGAAAGGCAAGTCCGTTTGCTAAATAATGTCGTTGGCTTCCTGTATGGACATGATCAGGTGAATATTTCTAGTTAGATTGGAATCCGGTGATTGGGTTGTTTTTGGGTTGTTTTACCTCTGAGCGGCACTTTTTTGCACACCATGGGCTAAATGGCCAGGTCACATGGACCCCGAAGGCTCAGAGAAGGTTGGGGGAGGGGACCCACTGGAACAGCTGTTGGGAGACAGATGGTAGCCTCCCGTCAAGGCCATCCAGCGTGTTCTTTAACGTGCACAGAGTATGGCTCTCGCGCACACGGGGCCACGGCTTAACGTCCCATCCGACGGACAGCGGCCTTTCCAAGCCCATCGGTGTACCCTACTGACCGTGGGCAGGGCGAGGAATTTTGCGGAGATAAATCTCAACGCTGACCCAGCTGGAACTCGAACCTGGGAACTACAGATTACGAGCCTGGCGCGCTACCGACTGAGCCACCCCCGCCCCTCCGGTGATTGGGACAATTTTCTTCGCTTCGAATCTTTTGTAAGAGAAATTAGGCTCGATGTGCAGAGATGTGGCATTTATCATGCAGGACCTTGCCTTGTCGCGTATTGGTAGTAACAAGACGAACGGGGCGGGGGTGGCTCAGTTGGTAGAGCGCCAGGCTCGCAATCTGTAGTTCCCAGGCTCGAGCCCCAGCTGGGCCAGCGTTATGATTCAACCACGGCCAGTAGGGGACACCGATGGCCTTGAGAAGGCCGCCGTCCGTCGGATGGGACGTAAAGCCGTGGCCCCGTGTGCGGAAGAGCCATACCCTGTGCACGTTAAAGAACACGCTGGATGGCCTTGACGAGAAACTACCATCTAACAGTTGTTCCAGTGGGTCCCCTCCTCCAACCTTCTCTGAGCCTTCGGGGTCCATGTGACCTGGCCATTTAGCCCATGATGTGCAAAAAATACCGCTCAGACGAAAACAACCCAACTAAGACGAACGAGATTAGGAAGCGTTGCTAATGGTTTAACCATTTAATGGTTTAACCATATTCTTCAAAGAACTCCCCAAAGTGGAACCAAAATTTAGTGGGCTTGAAAGAAATACTTTCAATATACATTCCACTTAATATATATTCTTTGGTGTCGCATCCCCCCCCCCCACCTTTATTTGCTTCCTTCAGTGCTTTACCCTAAGTACATATTTATTACTGATAATCGGTATTAAACTTCAACTCATTTCAATTGGGAAAAAAAATGATATATATATATATATAATAATAAATATATATAAATATGATCGCGATTTTTTTTTCACGTACCCCCTGGAAATGTGTATGTAACTGGCGTACCCCTTGTATAGATAGATAAAACTATAGTTATAGTATAACAATGGGAATAAAATAAAACATATATATCAATGGTTCTCAACCTTTTATGCTTCACGTACCCCCTGTAATTGTGTATGTAACTGGCGTACCCCTTGTATAGATAGATAAAACTATAGTTATAGTATAACAATGGGAATAAAATAAAACATATATATCAGTGGTTCTCAACCTTTTATGCTTCACGTACCCCCTGGAAATGTGTACGTAACTGGCGTACCCCTTGTATAGATAGATAAAACTATAGTTATAGTATAACAATGGGAATAAAATAAAACATATATATCAGTGGTTCTCAACCTTTTACGCTTCACGTACCCCCTGGAAATGTGTATGTAACTGGCGTACCCCTTGTATAGATAGATAAAACTATAGTTATAGTATAACAATGGGAATAAAATAAAACATATATATCAGTGGTTCTCAACCTTTTACGCTTCACGTACCCCCTGGAAATGTGTATGTAACTGGCGTAACCCTTATATAGATAGATAAATCTATAGTTATAATATAACAATGGGAATAAAATAAAACATATATATCAGTGGTTCTCAACCTTTTATGCTTCACGTACCCCCTGGAAATGTGTATATAACTGTCGTACCCCTTGTATAGGTAGATAAAACTATAGTTTTAGTATAACAATGGGAATAAAATAAAACATATATATCAGTGGTTCTCAACCTTTTATGCTTCAAGTACCCCCTGGAAATGTGTATGTAACTGGCGTACCCTTTGTATAGATAGATAAAACTATAGTTATAGTATTACAATGGGAATAAATTAAACATATATATCAGTGGTTCTCAACCTTTTATGCTTCACGTACCTCCTGGAAATGTGTACGTAACTGGCGTACCCCTTGTATAGATAGATAAATCTATAGTTATAGTATAACAATGGTTATTTTTACTTTGTTACTAGATCTAGCGACTTTTGAGCTCTCACAGCGTACCCCAAAAAATTTTACCGCGTACCCCACGTTGAGAACCCCTAAGCTATGGCACATTTAAGAGGCCCTAAGGTATACAAATTTAAGTGGCACCAAAAATTCAAAAGTCGAAATATATATATTTATTCTGATTGAAGGGTACACTTAAATATAAACACGAAATTTATTTGGTGAATACATTATTCTAGCCTTGGCAAGCGAAGATACACAACGTCTGCATAACAGATTAAATATTAAAAACTTTTTTAATTAATACAATAAAACTTGAAATGCATTTGTTTGAGGCCCCTCACATTGTGAGACCCTAAGTATAACTTAGTTAGTTTATGCGTAAGTCTGGCCCTAATTAAGAACCAATTTTCTACAAAAGAATGTTGGGGCGGGGGTGGCACCAGGCTCGTAATCTGTAAGTTGCCAGGTTCGAGTCCCAGCTGGGTCAGCGTTGAGATTTATCTCTGCAAAATTCCCCGCCTTGCCCACGGTCAGTAGGGGACACCGATGGGCTTGGAAAGGCCGCCGTCCGTCGGATGGGACGTTAAGCCGTGGCCCAGTGTGCGGGAGAGCCATACCCTGTGCACGTTAAAGAACACACTGGATGGCCTTGACGGGAGGCTACCATCTGTCTCCCAACAGCTGTTCCAGTGGGTCCCCTCCCCCAACCTTCTCTGAGCCTTCGGGGTCCATGTGACCTGGCCATTTAGCCCATGGTGTGCAAAAAAGTGCCGCTCAGAGGTAAAACAACCTAACCCAACTCAAAAGAAGGGAACGATTAGATCTTGTAAATTGGATTTCGACCAGTTGGTATTCTGAAAACTTCATTTTGAACCAAGAATAACTTCCGACTCTTGCAATGATTTTGCACAACTGAACGAAAGATTTTTCTTGACCATTCTGAACTCTTAGAAAACTTTCTCCATTCTTTACTTCCTCCTCCTCTTTCTTAAACCAGCTGTTTCAGTTTGCAGGAAAAGAAAAATCTCACCACAAACAGATCATCCTGCTCTCCCGAAATGAGAGATAATGGAACAAAAACATCGTTTTGCTCTCTTTAATACCAACTTAAGGTGAACAACTTCCAAGTTTTGAAATGTTGAAATATAGCATGCTTGTTTAACTCCTCCTTCAGAACAGCTTCATCTTCTCTATGCATCTAAACCCGAAAAGACAAGCCATCAGAACACAATTAATGCTGCATTGCAGCGCGTCTCCGAAATTAGAGGAATTCACTAACATCACTAATTATCTTAACACACTCATCACAACACAAGCAAAAAACTCTTTGCTGCAACAAAGTCATCAGAAAGACAACGCCAATTCTTCCTTGCAAGCAGAGCTACTCGACTTCATTTGCATAGCATGGACTACGTTAAAATACTCACTTCGCTATTCCAGCTGTGTGATTAAGGATGAGTGGAGTCTTAACGCAATTACTGCAGCATCTCCAAGTTCCTTCATCCCCCTAACAACACGAAGATACCTGTGGAAAACGGTCGCTCCTAATACATGTAATTACACCTCTGCTGTGAGAGTTGGAAAGTCAGGGAGGAATGGTGGAATTATTCTCTGATCACGGGGTTGCGGGGGGGGGGGGAGGAGAACAGAGGTAAAAGCTAGCTGTAATGATATACAAGTCATTTAAGGAGCATAAATTCTGTTGCAGGCTAACTGTTGTTTGCAATGTATAGAGAGACGAGGTTTGATGGTCGAATCTGGCTTATTTAATTGAGATAATTATAGTTCGTGATGTCTTTGATCGTGAAGGACTTGGCTAACTCTCTTAGAACGACATTAAGCTGCAAACTTTGCTTTAGATTCTCAGGTCACTTGAAACTGTTTGCTTCGCTAAACTTACTACATTTATACATTTTTTTGTTTCTTTCACTAATAACTTCTTTATTTATGGAGTTGGGTTGTTTTACCTCTGAGCGGCACTTTTTTCCACACCATGGCTAAATGGCCAGGTCACGAGGACCCCGAAGGCTCAGAGAAGGTTGGGGGAGGGGACCCACTGGAACAGCTGTTGGGAGACACATGGTAGCCTCTCGTCAAGGTCATCCAGAGTGTTCTTTAACGTGCACAGGGTATGGCTCTCCCGTACACGGGGCCACGGCTTGACGTCCCAATCCGACGGACGGCGGCCTTTCCAAGCCCATCGGTGCCCATATTGAACGTGGGCAGGACGGGCAGTTTTGCGGAGATAAATTGACCGTGGACAGGACGGGGAGTTTTGCGGAGATAAATCTCAACATTGACCCAGCTGGGACTCGAACATGGGAACTGCAGATTACGAGCCTGCGAGCTACCGACTGAGCCCCCCCCCCCCACTTTATTTGTGGAGAAACAGAACTAAGAAACACTAAGTTATGAAATTTTTCGAGTGAACGCAAACTGTTCTAATTTTCTTCATTTGAAACAATACGTGCAGATCGAAATTAAACAGATAAGAATGGTAAAAAAAAACTAAAGATGAGTTTGGGATCGGGCTGGGCTCAGTTATAATTTACGTATCCATTTAATTATAACTATTAAAATATAAGTAATATATTTTGATTACGATTTTAATCAGCTTTTAATAATTAAAATTAATAAGCACTATTCGACTTTTGATTTTTATTGAAGAATTTTCCGTCATTAATAAATCTTCTTATTGTTTACAATAATGATCAGAATTTTTCAGTTTCTACGAATTATTTCTAGAATTTTTAGTTCCTAATTTTAGTTCCTAATAATGATTTTAATCTTTTTCTTCAAACAAATAATTTTTTATAATAGGTACAATTTTAAAGTATAGTTACAGTCGCTCAAAAAAATATCCGAACACTATGGTTGATTACAGAATCCAAAAAAAAAATATCTGGCAACGATGTTTTTAGAAATTATTGATCTGGCAACCTTCACGTGACACGAAGGTTGCCAGATCAATAATTTCTAAAAACATCGTAGCCAGATATTTTTTTTTGGATTCTGTAATCAACCATAGTGTTCGGATATTTTTTTGAGCGACTGTACAATTGATCCAAACCAGGCCAGTCTAAACCAAACTTAATGAAGAGCCACTAAGAAAAAATTACATTCTTAAAGAGCAACTGGAAAAATTTTTTACTTAAAAACTAAAATATATATTTTTAATGAGTAATGAATTAAAAAAAAAGATTTTTTAAGGCATCAAAAAAAGATTAAAAAACAAAAATAAACAGTTTGAATGAGTACTATGAACTGGTAAAATCGTTAGTTATGCATTGAAAATATTTGGTCTAAAAAATGAAGCCAGATTTATTATGTTGATTGATCTAGAAAAAATATAAGGGGTGGAAGCCACGCAATCGAGCCGGAAAAAGACGAAGGGGAAGAGAATTTAAGTGGATTGGGTTGTTTTACCTCTGAGCGGCACTTTTTTGCACACCATGGGCTAAATGGCCAGGTCACATGGACCCCAAAGGTTCAGAGGAAGGTTGGGGGAGGGGACCCACTGGAACAGCTGTTGGGAGACAGATGGTAGCCTCCCGTCAAGGTCATCCAGCGTGTTCTTTAACGTTGGGTTGTTTTACCTCTGAGCGGCACTTTTTTGCACACCATGGGCTAAATGGCCAGGTCACATGGACCCCGAAGGCTCAGAGAAGGTTGGGGGAGGGGACCCACTGGAACAGCTGTTGGGAGACAGATGGTAGCCTCCCGTCAAGGTCATCCAGCGTGTTCTTTAACGTTGGGTTGTTTTACCTCTGAGCGGCACTTTTTTGCACACCATGGGCTAAATGGCCAGGTCACATGGACCCCAAAGGTTCAGAGGAAGGTTGGGGGAGGGGACCCACTGGAACAGCTGTTGGGAGACAGATGGTAGCCTCCCGTCAAGGTCATCCAGCGTGTTCTTTAACGTTGGGTTGTTTTACCTCTGAGCGGCACTTTTTTGCACACCATGGGCTAAATGGCCAGGTCACATGGACCCCGAAGGCTCAGAGAAGGTTGGGGGAGGGGACCCACTGGAACAGCTGTTGGGAGACAGATGGTAGCCTCCCGTCAAGGTCATCCAGCGTGTTCTTTAACGTTGGGTTGTTTTACCTCTGAGCGGCACTTTTTTGCACACCATGGGCTAAATGGCCAGGTCACATGGACCCCAAAGGTTCAGAGGAAGGTTGGGGGAGGGGACCCACTGGAACAGCTGTTGGGAGACAGATTGTAGCCTCCCGTCAAGGCCATCCAGCGTGTTCTTTAACGTTGGGTTGTTTTACCTCTGAGCGGCACTTTTTTGCACACCATGGGCTAAATGGCCAGGTCACATGGACCCCTAAGGCTCAGAGAAGGTTGGGGGAGGGGACCCACTGGAACAGCTGTTGGGAGACAGATGGTAGCCTCCCGTCAAGGTCATCCAGCGTGTTCTTTAACGTTGGGTTGTTTTACCTCTGAGCGGCACTTTTTTGCACACCATGGGCTAAATGGCCAGGTCACATGGACCCCGAAGGCTCAGAGAAGGTTGGGAAAGGGGACCCACTGGAACAGCTGTTGGGAGTATAGATGGTAGCCTCCCGTCAAGGTCATCCAGCGTGTTCTTTAACGTTGGGTTGTTTTACCTCTGAGCGGCACTTTTTTGCACACCATGGGCTAAATGGCCAGGTCACATGGACCCCGAAGGCTCAGAGAAGGTTGGGGGAGGGGACCCACTGGAACAGCTGTTGGGAGACAGATGGTAGCCTCCCGTCAAGGCCATCCAGCGTGTTCTTTAACGTTGGGTTGTTTTACCTCTGAGCGGCACTTTTTTGCACACCATGGGCTAAATGGCCAGGTCACATGGACCCCGAAGGCTCAGAGAAGGTTGGGGGAGGGGACCCACTGGAACAGCTGTTGGGAGACAGATGGTAGCCTCCCGTCAAGGCCATCCAGCGTGTTCTTTAACGTTGGGTTGTTTTACCTCTGAGCGGCACTTTTTTGCACACCATGGGTTAAATGGCAGGTCACAGGGACCCCGAAGGCTCAGAGAAGGTTGGGGGAGGGGACCCACTGGAACAGCTGTTGGGAGACAGATGGTAGTCTCCCGTCAAGGCCATCCAGCGTGTTCTTTAACATTGGGTTGTTTTACCTCTGAGCGACACTTTTTTGCACACCATGGGCTAAATGGCCAGGTCACATGGACCCCGAAGGCTCAGAGAAGGTTGGGGAAGGGGACCCACTGGAACAACTGTTGGGAGACAGATGGTAGCTTCCCGTCAAGGCCATCCAGCGTGTTCTTTAACGTTGGGTTGTTTTACCTCTGAGCGGCACTTTTTTGCACACCATGGGCTGGGTGGCCAGGTGTGGTCGCGTGGACCCGAGGCTCGGAGGGGGTCGGGGGGGGGGGGGGGGGGGGTGGGGGGGGGGGGGGGGCCACTGGAGCAGCTGTTGGGAGACGGATGGTAGCCTCCCGTCGGGGCCGTCCAGTGTGTTCTTTGGCGTTGGATTGTTTTGCCTCTGAGCGGCACTTTTTTGTGCACCATGGGCTGAATGGCCGGGTCACGTGGGCCCCGGGGGCTCGGGGGGGGGGACCCCGCTGGAGCAGCTGTTGGGAGGCGGATGGTGGCCTCCCGTCGGGGCCATCCGGCGTGTTCTTTGGCGTGCACAGGGTGTGGCTCTCCCGCACACGGGGCCACGGCTTGGGGTCCCATCCGACGGACGGCGGCCTTTCCAGGCTCATCGGTGTCCCCTGCTGACCGTGGGCGGGGCGGGGAAGTTTTGCGGAGATGGGTCTCGGCGCTGGCCCGGCTAGGACTCGAACCGGGGAACTGCAGATTGCGGGCCTGGCGCGCTACCGACTGAGCCACCCCCGCCCCAATTTAAGTAGCAAAGAAAGAGAATCGATTTCCATTGCAGTGTAACATTTTCACCTACTTTTTTGAAATTTAAAAAAAACTTAAAATGTATGAAATATGCACAATTTTAATAATTTTTGGCCACCTTTATCCTCACTAGCATTCTCAAGGGGAGGGGGGGGCGGAGCATGCCACCCTCCCTAGATCCGGCCGTGTTTATGAGCAGCAAGTTCTTTTGCAATGAACAGAATGCTGCTCTTGAGTCATGAATTCGACTGGCCTGATCTAAAGATGGGGCGGGGGTGGCTCAGTCGATAGCGCGCCGGGCTCGTGGTCTGTGGTTCCCGGGTTCGGGTCCCGGCTGGGTCAGCGTTGAAATTTGTCTCCGCAAGATTCCCCGCCCTGCCCACGGTCAGTAGAGGGGACGCCGATGGGCTTGGAATAGGCCGCCGTCCGTCGGACGGGACGTTGGGCCGTGGCCCGTGTGCGGCAGAGTCTTGCCCTGTGCACGTTGGGGAACGCGCTGGATGGTTTTGCCGGGGGGCTGCCATCTGTCTCCCAGCAGCTGTTCCGGTTGATCCCCTCCCCCAACCTTCTCTGAGCCTTCGGGGTCCGTGTGACCTGGCCATTTGGCCCATGGTGTGCAGGGGGGTGCCGCTCAGAGGTGAAACATCCCAACGTTGGGGAGCACGCTGGATGGCCTTGACGGGAGGATGCCATCTGTCTCCCAACAGCTGTTCCGGTGGGTCCCCTCCCCCGGCCTTCTCTGGGCCTTCGGGGTCCGTGTGGCCTGGCAATTTGGCCCATGGTGTGCAGGGGGGTGGCGCTCAGAGGTAAAACAACCCAACAACCCAACCTGATCTAAAGTTCTCTTGAAAATTGACGAAAATTTGAATTATTATATATCATTCAGTACATTAGTGTCATACTGATCGCCAATAGGTGAGTGTTCTCCAGAAATCTTAGCTGCTTTAGAAGCAGGCTTGGTTTTATTGGTTGGTTTAGCTGCATTCACTTCATGAAAGGCAGCTGTTGCATAAGATAAATTTGGAGTTACCGAAGAACAGGTAACTATCTTTTGTGGGACAGTGGTTGGTTTAGTACCAGTGGTCACCTTTCCTCCTTAGGGAAGTGGACACACACTTTGTAATTAGCGGTGTGTCCAAGCCCGCAATTTGCACATTTTGGAGGACTGTCCTCTTTCCTCCGAAGACAGTCCTTGGTCATATGATTATCTGCACATTTGACGCAGCGAGGCAAATTGTAACAGCCACGCTGAGCGTGCCCGTAGCGTTGATATTGGTGGCACTAGGTGGGACTTTTCTTGGTCCTGTAACTTTCAATATGGATCTTTAGATGAAATAAATCCGTAATATTATATATCTTCTTATTCGCTGCATCCTTCGGCAGTTCAGCTAAGAAGACAGGAATCAAGATCCTATCCTTCCCTTTTTTCATTTGGGAAATCTTAACGATTGTAAAGCCCATGTCCACGAGAGCTACGCGAACTTCTTCTGAGCTTATATCGGATGGGAAGTTTTTGAGTACCAACCATAATTTCTTCTCAGCCTTTAATTTGTAGGTGTGGAACTGCTGTTTTGATAAGTCGAAGTATTTTACGAATGACCTACAGTCATAGGAGCATCTGGGCTGTAAACGGACCGTGTCTCCAGGTTGGGTTGCGTTGTTTTACCTCTGAGCGGCACTTTTTTGCACACCATGGGCTAAATGGCCAGGTCACATGGACCCCGAAGGCTCAGAGAAGGTTGGGGGAGGGGACCCACTGGAACAGCTGTTGGGAGACAGATGGTAGCCTCCCGTCAAGGCCATTCAGCGTGTTCTTTAACGTGCACAGGGTATAGCTCTCCCGCAACGTCCCATCCGACGGACGGCGGCTTTTCCAAGCCCATCGGTGTCCCCTACTGACCGTGGGCAGGGCGGAGAGTTTTGCGGAGATAGGTCTCAACGTTGACCCAGCTGGGACTCGAACCTGGGAACTACAGATTACGAGCCTGGCGCGCTACCGACTGAGCCCCCACCCCCCGCCCCCCGTGTCTCTAGAGGTCTTGGCTGTAAAAGCTTCAACAGCAATCTTAGTGAGGTCCCTTTGTATGTCAATCCAGTGTTTTCGGGTTCTCAGGATTATGGGAGGAATTTTCCCACCTCTGCTTCCATTAACATTGGAATTAGCAGGAAGAGCACTGGCTTCCATATCTGATACCCGTGGATTTAAGTATTCTTCCTCGAGAACCGAGAAACGCGTTCTGGAGGCATAATTGGTTTCTGTTGTTGGAGAAAAGACACGCTTGTGTCCTTTCTTGTACTTTATGTTTTTGCAGAACCCTTGATAGGTTTATTAATGGTTTTGGGTTGTTTCATAGCAGCGAAAGCTACAGAACTGATCTGCAAATCCATTCCGTGCTGTGGATCAGTAGTTTTGTCTTGAATGACTTCCAGAATGATAGTTTAACTAGAACAGTTCTGAATAGATATGTTCATGGATGTCTTTCTCCAAATAAAACTTTTAAAGAATTGCTTTGTTGAAAAGAGCATGTGTTTCTGGCATCAGGTTACGAATCTCCTT
>JAWZYU010000087.1:0-53000 GCA_038380435.1 Ryuthela nishihirai | reverse complement strand
TAGACTAGCAATGTGAATTTTGATATAAGCAAACCACGAGTCGTACACGGGTAGAAACTTCCTAGTAATCTGGAGTTCCCAGGTTCGAGTCCCAGCTGGGTCAGCGTTGAGATTTATCTCCGCAAAACTCCCCTCCCGGTCAGTAGGGGACACCGATGGGCTTAGTAAAGACCGCCGTCCGTCGGATGGTACGTTAAGCCGTGGCCCCGTGTGCGTGAGAGCCATACCCTGTGCACGTTAATGAACATGGATGGCCTTGACGGGAGGCTACCATCTGTCTCCCAACAGCTGTTCCACTGGGTCCTCTCCCCCAACCTTCTCTGAGCCTTCGGGGTCCGTGTGACCTGGCCATTTAGCCCATGGTGTGCAAATAAAAGTGCCGCTCAGAGGTAAAACAACCCAAAATTCTATATCCATCTTAATTAGTGACAGTGGGACACCAGCTATCGTTACACAGCAAATCTGTATCAGAGACTCTAATTTTCCGGCTTTTAATACTTGAAGAAAGCTTTTTCTTATCTCTTTCAGAGTGATACTACAAAGATATTAAAAAGCGTGGGGTAGGGACGTACCAGTGAGAGTTGGGTTGTTTTACCTCTGAGCGGCACTTTTTTTGCACACCATGGGCTAAATGGCCAGGTCACATGAACCCCGAAGGCTCAGAGAAGGTTGGGGGAGGGGACCCACTGGAACAGCTGTTGGGAGACAGATGGTAGCCTCCCGTCAAGGCCATCCAGCGTGTTCTTTAACGTGCACAGGGTATGGCTCTCCCGCACACGGGGCCACGGCTTAACGTCCCATCCGACGGACGGCGGCCTTTCCAAGCCCATCGGTGTCTCCTACTGACCGTGGGCAAGGCGGGGAATTTTGCGGAGATAAATCTCAACGCTGACCCAGCTGGGACTCGAACCTGGGAACTACAGATTATGAGCCTGGCGCGCTACCGACTTAGTCACCCCCGCCCCTACCAGTGAGGGTGTTGGTGGGGATATTCAGTCGTCTTTTACGAAATCTCAAGCTTGTCTATCTACTTTGAAATATAAAACAGGTGTATTTGTATCACATAATTTTATTTTAGCTCCATACTATATAGTATGAAAAATATTCTTTCCGACATTAAAAACAGATGCAAAAACAGCTATAAAATTTTATTCCATATGGAATATCATTTTAATTCTTTCCTGACGGTGGAATATTTAAATATTTGGGGAACCTTACTCTAGTCTTATTCTCAGCCCCCCTCCCCCCCACGGACTAATTTCTCCGATTCCGAAACTAATTTACCTGACATCCCTCATTCCCCTCGAAACTAAATCCTAGTTAAATGCCTGACGTAGGGTATTAGTATTATGAACCAGGCCCGGATCCTGAAAAAAATATGGGGAAGTGGGGGAGGAGGCTAGAGAAGGTTTGGGTTGTTTTACCTCTGAGCGGCACTTTTTTGCACACCATGGGCTAAATGGCCAGGTCACATGGACCCCGAAGGCTCAGAGAAGGTTGGGGGAGGGGACCCACTGGAACAGCTGTTGGGAGACAGATGGTAGCCTCCCGTCAAGGCCATCCAGCGTGTTCTTTAACGTGCACAAGGTATGGCTCTCCCGCACACGGGCCACGGCTTAACGTCCCATCCGACGGACGGTGGTCTTTCCAAGCCCATCGGTGTCCCCTACTGACCGTGGGCAGGGCGGGGAATTTTGCGGAGATAAATCTCAACGATGACCCAGCTGGGACTCGAACCTGGGAACTACAGATTACGAGCCTGGCGCGCTACCGACTGAGCCACCCCCGTCCCTGCTAGAGAAGCAATCGACCCAAAAAAAGGTAAAAGAGGAACCCAAGAGATTGGATTTCCATTGCAGTGTAACGTTTTTCTCTACGTTTTAGCCTTTTTAAAAAAAAAATATCGAAAAAATGAGTGAAATATATATACATTTAATAATTTTTGGCCTCCGTTACCCTAATTAGCTTATTATTATTAAAGAGTGGGAACATGTCGCTTCCCTGCCAGAGACGGCCCTGTTATGAACTATGGTGGAGAGAGGTTAAAGTTCAAGAAAACAGAAAATAAGAGGTTGAAACGGAATAAAATTATGAGTTTAAATGCATAAATTATTTATATAACGAGTTGAGATTTTTCTTTCCATTTTTATAAATAAGAAAGATGTGTTACCTCTGAGAGGCACACTTTTTGCACACAATGGGCTAAATGGCCAAGTCGCAAGGACTCCAAGGGTTCAGAGAAGTTTCGGGTAAAAGGATCCACCAGACAGATTAGAATGCAGTCATAGATGAAAGTAAGTAGACGGAAAAGTTTGATTTTTCAAAGAATGTTCAAAGTATCGGTTGGGTTGTTTTACCTCTGAGCGCACTTTTTTCACACCATGAGCTAAATGTCTAGGTCACAAGGACCCCAAAGGCTCAGAGAAGGTTGGGGGAGGCTGTTAAATACAGAGACTGATGGTAGCCTCCCGTCAAGGCCAGCCAGCGTATTCTTTAACGTGTACAGGGTATGGCTCTCCAGCACAAGGGACCACGGCTTAACGTCCCGTCGAACGGACGGTGGCCTTTCCATGCCAATCGTTGTCCTCTACTGACCCTAGGCAGGGAGTTTTGCAGAGATAAACCTCAACGCTGACGCAGTTGGGACTCGAACCTGGGAACTGCAGGTTTATTTCCGCTATACGAGCCTGGCGCGCTACCGACTGAGCCATCCCCGCTATCGGTAACAGAGGACGTAGAGAAATCTAACTGAACTTGATTTTTAAAAGAAACTGAATGTTACGATAATTTATTTTCTGGGTTAATTGGGGCGGGGGTGGCTCAGTCGGTAGCGCGCCAGACTCGTAATCTGTAGTTCCCAGGTTCGAGTCTCAGCTGGGTCAGCGTTGAGATTTATCTCCGCAAAATTCCCCACCTTGCCCACGGTCAGTAGGGGACACCGATGGGCTTGGAAAGGCCGTCGTCCGTCGGATGGGACGTTAAGCCGTGGCCCCGTGTGCGGGAGAGCCATACCCTGTGCACGTTAAAGAACACGCTGGATGGCCTTGACGGGAGGCTACCATCTGTCTCCCAACAGCTGTTCCAGTGGGTCCCCTCTCCCAACCTTCTCTGAGCCTTCGGGGTCCATGTGACCTGGCCATTTAGCCCATGGTGTGCAAAAAAAGTGCCGCTCAGAGGTAAAACAATCCAACTCTGGGTTAATTTATACGTCATAGCGGTAGGTCGTTAGAAAGGATTGTTTTGAGTTGTTTTACCTCTGAGAGGCCCTTTTTTGCACACAATGGGCTAAATGTCCAAGTCACAAAGACCATAAGGACTTAGAGAAGGTTGAGAGAAGTAGACCCATTGGACAGCTGCTAGAAGACAGATGGAGGCCTCCCATCAAGATCATCCAGCGTCGTCATTGATCTGCATAGGGTATGGCTCTCTTCTACGCGGAGAGAAGTAGACCCTATGCAGTACTCTCTTCTTAACGTTCGATTAGACGTGGCCTTTCCAAATTCATCAATCAATGTCCCCTTTCCCACCCAGGGCAAGGGAGAGGGGAGGGGCATAGCGAAAATAAATCTCAACGCTTGCGCAGTTGAGATTCGAATCTGGGATTTTAAGCTCCTGAAATTTTAAGCTGTAAGTCCATGTGAAGGAAAGCCATAACTTTTTGCACGTTTAAGAACACACTGGATGGCCTAGACTGGATCCATTCTTACCCAACAACTCTTCGAAAAGTCCTCTACTTCTACCCAGCCTCAATCCTTTAGGATCCTTGTGACTTGGCCATTTAATCCTACCTTGTGCAAAACGAATACCCATCAGAGGTGAAAACAACCCAACCAAAAATTATTAACTACACCACGAATTGCAATAATCCAAAGAATTCACGAATTGCCCAATCAAATCATTACGAAAAAAAGATAAAAATTGCGAAATTACAAACCACTCCACATAACACCTGCAATACCCCACGAGCAAGTTTACTGCATGGGGAGTTGCCACCAGTCCACCGAAGTGCCAGTTTCTGCGAAACAGCGAAAGGTTAATGCTGATGTCTTCAAATCTTTTCGTTTCCGACATACAAAGACGACGCGCACGTACTGAGAAGAGTGTCAAAGGTCGTGAACCTACGCAATGAAGCAATAATTCAACCACGCCTGTATGCAGCCTACGTAAGTATGTCGCTTTGCCGAAGAAACGTGACACCAGAGGATCTGGTTCTTGGTCTTTACCGGATGAAGCTTTTGCATCTTCCAAAAGACACAAAGATGGATCAAATGACTTTCAGTCAAGTGATTGTGGGAAGCAATGCTAATTTGCATCGGCGTTGTCAATGATGACGAACGTTGACGAAATACGTGCATATGTCTGAGTAGACGCTCCAAGGATGAAAGAAAAAGGGAAGAGAGGGGGAACTGAGACGTAGCATAAGACACGCCCCCTTTCCACCGTGAAGGATCATGGGACATGTCTATCCCCAGTGGGTGGGGAAGCAGGTCTTTCAGCGGTAGGGTGGTGGGTGGTGGAAAGGTTATAGAATTGCACAAGAGCACACCTTGAATCAATGAGATTGTGTCTGACACCTAAGATTTATTGCTTAGGCCTAATAACCGAAGCTCCAGACCTTTCCGAGGAATATCATTTGCTTCCTTTCTGGTTATTGAACTTGGACGAAGAAATTCTCCAAGTGTGAAATCTAACAAAATAGCGACGGATAGCTTCCGGCGGCATAAAAGCCAGTGGCGACTCGTAGCTAAAATTAGTGGGGGTGCTGCTCCAGAAAATTTTTAGCCTTTGTTTTAAAATTGTGTAAAAGGAAACAAACATGTATAAAAAGAAAATTTATTCACAAACTTGATAAAATCCTAAAAGAACAAAATCAAACATTTTTTACTCACTTTAACCTAAATTGTTACAGTTCAAGCTTAATCTATTCATTTAAAAATGAAATCCATTCTTCTTGTTTTAATTTGCGCGAAAAAAAAATGAATCAAATAGAATAGCTGGAAGCAGGATAATAATCTAATTCTACACTTTATCGTATTCAAGAATATGGTACACGGTTTTTAAGTACAACACACGCGGAGTAAAAAAACTACCTTCAACCAGCACGCCAAGGTCGGCACTGCGGGAACGACAGTGCTCTCTCTCCCTTGCAGCCTTGCGTGTAGCTTCCTATGTGCGCATGCGCACAACAGTCAAACACCTCGCCGCTAGTACTGTGAAGCGCACAGTTCCATACAAAGATTTTTGTATCTTTTTCATAAACTGGGGGATGGCTACTGACATTCATCATCATCATCCTCAAGCAGCCATGGGCTACGGAGGTCCAACCAGACTGCGCAGTTTAATTCTCCAAGCATATCTGTCCTGAGCTACATCTGCTGCATCCGACCACTGTACACCAATTCTAACAAGGTCCTGTTTGACATTGTCTGCCCACCGCATCCTAGGTCTCCCCCTCCTTCTCAGGCCTCCAGGCACACTGTTCATAACCCTATTCGCCAATCTATAATTATCCATACGAGCAACATGGCCAAACCAACGGAGTCTCTCTCTGCACAATATGCTGCTTAAAGGAGGTTGCAGATTCCTTTGCCTAACCTCAACATTAGTTACAAAGTTAAACCACCTAATACCCAAGATACTGCGTAAGCATCTAGAATCAAAAGCGTCTAGTTTCCTGTTATCTTGCTTACACAGCGTCCAAGTTTCACTACCATAACTAACCCTAGAAAGAACCAAACTATTATACAGTCTAATTTTAGTCTTTAGGTGTATACGCCTATTTCTCCACAATCTCCATAGATTCTTAAAAGTCCCGGCAGCAATACCTATACGTCTGTTAATCTCATGCCGCACATCACCAGTATCAGTTACGCAGCTCCCAAGGTAATTAAACTGTGACACCTGCTCAAGACTGCAACCATTCAGATTAACTGAATCACAACCTGCCTGACCAATTTTCATCACTTTAGTTTTCTCTCTGTTTATAACCAAACCTACTGTACTACCAGTCTCATCAACAGTTCGAATGAAAGAGTTCATCTCATCAACATCATTTGCCAAAAGGGCTAAATCATCAGCATAATCTAAATCAGAGATTTTCGTATCTCCAGCCCATTTAAGGCCAAAAGCTTTCCCTTGAAGTGAATTTCGCATAACATAATCAACAACCAAACTAAAGAGAAAAGGAGACAAAATGCACCCTTGTCGAACACCAGAAGTAATGCTAAACCAATTGCTACAAGCCTTACCAACTCTCACACATGACTCAGTGTTATTATAGAGAGCTTTCATTATGTTAACTAACTTGTCTGGTATACCATATGATCTCACAATCAACCACAAATTATGACGATCAACAGAGTCGAAAGCCTTTTTGAAATCAACAAAGCTAGCAACCAAAGGTTTCTGAAACTCTAAACATTTCTCAAGAATCTGCCTAAGTGAAAATATCTGATCTACATATCCCCTACCATTTCTGAATCCACATTGCTCATCACGCAATTGCCTGTCAACCAGATTCTTAATTCTATTAAGCACAATCATGGAAAGAACTTTACCTGGAACGGAGAGTAGGCTGATACCCCTATAGTTATCACAAGAACTGCGATCACCTTTTTTGAAAATAGGGATAATAATAGCTCTGGTAAAATCTTTAGGAACCATGCCTTTATCATAAAAGTTATTCAAAATTTCTGTCATCCAAATGGTAACAGAAACATTCCCAGCTCTAAGCATTTCCGTAGTAATTTCATCCACCCCTGGGGATTTATGAAGTTTAAGTTTAGAAATAGCCAAACTAACTTCAGATTGTGTTATAGGGCCAACATTAAAGCCACCAATGCATCTATCATCATTGCAAACAATGGAAGTAGAACTAACCACATTGACATTAAGCTTAAGGATTATATATTGTACAAGTATAAAGAAAGAATTAAAGAAAAAAGGACTCATTATATTAAATGTTATCGATAATATCAAGTTGAAATTGGGGGTGGTGCAGTTCCACAGTGCCTATACGCGAGCCGTCACTGCTATGAACTCCATCTAACAGACTTTTCTGCCTATGTGAATTTTTGGAACTTTCAATTTTTGCTCCTTTATAATACAAGGCTTCTTATATATTTGGGTTTCCAATGCAAAATTTTTGTATATCATTGTCATTTGCAGTTCTTATTTTCATAAAAATTGCCCCTACAAATGCAAATGTCCCCCCCCCCCCCTGTAAATGCTGAAGCTCTTCCTATTACTTTAAACTCGTTAAGGGCCTGAGCGGTATATTCCATGAAAGACAACCCAAAAAATTCGAATGTTCCTAAAAAAAAAATAGGGAGGTGTGTTGAATGTTTTACTTGTGAATAGATTTTGTGGCCCCAAATGGGCTAAATAACCTGGCCACAAGGAAACCAACCACTTAGTGACGTGTAGAAGAGAGAGAAAGAGAGACCACCCCGGAAAAAAAAAAATTGGTCGAAAAATTAATTGATGTTACATAATTACAGTTGTACCAAAAATTTTTTTTTTTCTTTAAAGAAATGTAAATCTTAGGGTTTTTTTTTTACGTTTTCTTTTATTTTCGGAAGCACTTCGTTTTTATTACGAAAAAAAAAAAAGTATTTTGCATGCATTTTCAATAATAAGTTCCTGTGTTTTTTTTTTCCTTTCGGGTATGGTACAGTCGCTTAAAAAAATATCCGAACACTATGGTTGACTACAGAATTCAGAAAAAATATCTGGCAACGATTTTTTTGTAGAAATTAGTGTCACGTGGCACGAAGGTTGTCAGATCACTAATTTCTACAAAAATCGTTGTCAGATATTTTTTTTGAATTCGGTAATCAACCATAGTGTTCGGATACTTTTTTGAGCGACTGTACCTTTTTGCTGAGGACATTTTGCAACTGCATTCATAAGAGAACTGCTGGCTATACGTTTGTAAAATTTCTGCATCTATTTGATTAAAAATCCTCCTAAATGTTAATAGCCAGGGCTAGAAAATACGGTATGCATCTTCCACCTATTATAATTAAAGCATTGTAAGAGTTCGGACACCTCCCCCCCTCCCTAAGAAGAGAGAAGAATTTTTCTTATGCTGTCAAAGCTAAGACCACCAATTCCAATATACAGCTTCCTCTTATTGTAATTTTAGGGTTGACTCCCTCAAATGAAATTCTCAAATGAAAGCTTGTGACATGGAAAGCATCACAGGCAACTTCAAATTATGCAAATCCTTTGTGTTCCCCTTTCGACAAGGAGGGAGGGAGGGAGAAATTTCACGGGGGATATTCTAAAGATTCAATTCGTACGCCAAAAATAAGCTTCAGCATAGAGATTTTAATCTACTATATATTTTAGCGAGTTTAATCTAATTAAGGACCCGAAAAATGGCAGATAAATTTGCTAGAACATTACATTCGAAACAATTGTACTATTCCTCTAGAAGTAGGGCGGCGGTGGCTCAGTCGGTAGCGCGCCAGGCTCGTAATCTGTAGTTCCCAGGTTCGAGTCCCAGCTGGGTCAGCGTTGAGATTTATCTCCGCAAATATTCCCCGCCCTGCCCACCGTCAGTAGGGGACACCGATGGGCTTGAGATAAGGCCGCCGCCCGTCGGATGGGACGTTAAACTCTGTGGCCCGGTGTGTGGGAGAGCCATACCTTGTGCCCGTTAAAGAACACGCTGGATGGCCTTGACGGGAAGCTCCCAACAGCCGTTCCAGTGGGTCCCCAACCTTCTCTGAGCCTTCGGGGTCCTTGTGACCTGGCCATTTAGCCCATGGTGTGCAAAAAAGTGCCGCTCAGAGGTAAAACAACCCAACCCTCTAGAAGTATGATATGAAATATTTTGATATTTAATCGTTAAATGAATGTAATAAAGATTTATTTTGGGAATCAAAAAATCAAATTTCTATTTATTTGGGAATCACAAAATCAAATTTCTATTTATTTGGGTGATTATCTATTTCCTGTTCTTAAAAATCTCAAAAGCTTATTAGTAACAACGATAGGCTTAAGCATTAATGTTTCAATTGAAATGAGTTGAATTCTAAGAGCAGTTGTAGCTTCAGAAGAATGTTTGCTTATATATTTCGGGCTTTACAAAATCAATTTTCGTTACAGCGGTTAATCCGAGATAAAAAAATATAAACAATACTAATAATTCTATTAGCCTTGTGTAGAAAAAAAATCAAACCGACCGTTGCTTTCTAATGTTCAATATTGCAAAATCAACTGATATAACAGAAATGACGTTTCTGTGTGTTATTTAAATACTAAATAACACACAGAAACGTCATTTCTGTTATATCAGTTGATTTTGCAATATTGAACATTAGAAAGCAACGGTCGGTTTGATTTTTTTTCTACACAAGGCTAATAGAATTATTAGTATTGTATACTAAAAATTAAATACTAAAAAAATAAATGAGTTGTATGTTACTAAATAATTTAATTCAATTAACATATTGCCTTGAAAAATAGCAAATATCACTGCGATAAATATTCGATTAAAGTTTATTCCTTCTTAGAAAAAGAATTTCAATCGAAAGAATTAATATGTTAAAATTCATTCTTCGAAAATCTAACGCTTGCACTCGCTTCCATAACGTGCAACTGTGGCTATTCGAAATATGCTCGCGCTCTTTGCTCTGATTGGTTCGAAGAAATGGAACAACATCTCTGATTGGCTAAAAGATTCTCGTTCACGTTTCTGTCAAGAAG
Organism: Ryuthela nishihirai; assembly: GCA_038380435.1. Taxonomy (NCBI): domain Eukaryota; kingdom Metazoa; phylum Arthropoda; class Arachnida; order Araneae; family Heptathelidae; genus Ryuthela; species Ryuthela nishihirai. The sequence continues at coordinate 43,286 of JAWZYU010000087.1, read as the reverse complement.
CCTTCGAATTCAAAGCATTGAACTATGAAAACAAGAGATCTCAGTAGTTCATTTTACCAAATGAGTGGCAATCTGGAGGTGCGTGTTAAAGTAGAAAGTGTTGAAGCAGAAAATAGTGAACTTGAAATGCCGTCAAGTAGTGAAGCGAGAAAATCAAGAAGTAGAAGTCGATCCAGAGCTAGTGGGCACAGAAGTCGATCTAGATCTAGTGGGGACAGAAGTCGATCTAGAGCTAGTGGGGACAGAAGTCGATCTAGCGCTAGTGGGCACAGAAGTCGATCCAGAGCTAGTGCGCACAGAAGTCGATCCAGAGCTAGTGGACACAGAAGTCGATCCAGAGCCAGTGGAAACAGAGGCCAATCGAATGCCGGCAGGAGAAACGTTCGACGACCCCAGAGACAGCCAGCTAAAAAAAAGAACTCGGATGTGTTTAATACTTATATCCGCAAAATGTTGAAGCGAATTCACCCTCAATCTGCTATATCCAACAAAGGAATGGATGTCATGAATAGTTTTGTAAAGGATGTATTTGATAGACTTGCCTCTGATGGAGCAAGGGTCGGTCAAATCCACAAGAAAAAGACCATGTCTCAACGTGAAATAGAAACAGCTGTGAGACTGATACTACCAGGAGAATTAGCAGTTCATGCTGCAATTGAAGCTGAGAAAGCAATCCGACGCTTCACCATCTCGTAAGTTTAACATCCAACCATCCCAACGGCCCTTTTAAGGGCCACTTAAATTTGCTTAAGGAATTTACCAATCATCCTACATCGTCCTTGTCCATTTTTGTGTTTCTTTTTTATAAGGTGAGTTTCTGAAATTTTGTGACTCGTATACAAGTTTGGTAGATGAAGGAATGTTAATGTAAACGTTTGATCAATGAAAAAATGAAAATCAATCTTGTAACATTTAGCAAACCACAGTTTCCCTGTTTAAATGTATTCTAAATTTTATGAATTTGAAATGTTAGTTTTGTACACTTAGAACTTGTTGTAAGTGTTGAGTTGGCAAACAGCAAGAACTCAGTTACTTTGTAGTTATTTTACGGTTTTGCAGGATTTGATCGTCTCTAAAATTCGATGTAATGATTTTTATTAACAGTTTTTGCTTGGTGAAAAAAATGTCTGATTAGGGTTAAAGGTTATTATTTAGAGTACTGTCCTCTCATTAAAGGGTTTGGGAGAGTTCGAATTATGTTTAATTCGCGTGTTTGTGATTGGTATACTAAACTTAGAAAGCAGTGTTCCAAATTTTGATCGGTTAGTAGATCGTAGATCGTAATAGGATTTTTGATGTACCGGGCAGTACAGTGCCCTTGACCATCTCCATCTAAAGCTGTGCCCAATTGGCATAGGTAAAAACAGAATATAAACCACCCTTGGGTGGGCCCCGAGGGGAAAGTAACTAAAACAGCAAAAAGCAAGATCATAACACACAAGAGAACTAAAATGGGAAGTTCTCCTCAGAGAAGGCCATTATCTTAGGCCTCTTGTACCTATTCAAAACAGAATGGTCGTAAAGTAAAAGTTGAGAAACAATCTCATTAGGATTTTCATTCACACACCCTCGAAGAACTTTTTCGAGGTGCGCTTAATGTGGATGTAAATGTGGTCGATGCCCAAGTTAGAATGAAGTCGTCTGTTAGTAACAAACCATGGGGCATCGACCGCAGCTCTCAGGATTTTGTTTTGTAAGACCTGGATCTTACGAATATTAATAGTGGTGGTGTTCGCCCAAATAGGCGATGCATATAAAATCATCGGTCTGATGATGGCGTCATAAAGCAAAAGCTTGTGATCCACAAGGAGGATGGAGTTTCTCCGAAGCAGAGGACCTAGCTGGCCTCTAAGCATGTTTACTTTAGAGATGATACGGTTTTGATCGGTTATGGAGATAGAATTATTTTTATAGTGGACTATTTTGTCGCGGAGTACTACTGTTATTTTAATGTTAATTCTATGGAGTAAATCGGTAGAAGAGTATGGATATAAAGATAAACGTATTGTGACCTAGGATTTTAAGTGCTCCCTGGTTTGTGAAAAACGACCATTTACACTGATTTGAGCACTGATCACATATATACCCACGTTCGGAAGTTCGCGCAGACTTTTTTCGAGGCAGTGGGAGTTAATCCTTATGATATAATTAGCTCTTTGATTGATTTTGATCCACTGGTTTTAAACCAATTCAACCGTCCTAAGATTGTGGTGTATGACATCCGTATATTTAACTTTTAGTTGTACTTCTTTAGCAAGTTTCTTTTGCCCGTGTGGCTCCTTTGGGTTTATGTATTTTACTTTTGTTATTGCCAATCAGGCACTATATTAGACTTCGAGATATAAGCCATAGGCTTGGAGTTCTTAATATTAATTAAAGATATCAGATGATCATGTCTGCTTCAGATAAACTCATTCAAGATGCTCAGAGAGCTCTTCCGGCACAATCACTTATGAGGATCACCGAGAGGCATCGGTTCTTCCGGCCTTCATGGAAAGCTCAGGCAAGTTGCATCACACAAATTTCTGCGTTCTTGTCTGAACATTAACATTAAATAAAGGCAAGTCTCAGATGTACCGCAGCATATCGCTGCACACCATCTATGGGGAGAATGCCATGAACACCACTACCTACGCCGGGGCAAGACAGTGCCACAAGGACACAGCTCATCCACGGCTACCTATGGCAAACAATCCTATAGAAGGAAGGTTCATCCATCGGTCAAAACCTAAATTTAATCTGTTCTCTGGTTAGCCACAAAAATGGTATATAGAACCAAGTTGACTCGGCTCCCGGGGTGGTGACTCTTCGTTTGGCTTTTCCATTGATAAGCCTGTCAACCTGTCCATAACCAAGTCGCAAGCCTTCAACTTCGTCCTCTCCTTAGTGCTATGCACCAGCCGCCCCCCAGAAGCAGTCAACTTCACTGAGGCTGCACCGATGAGCGCAGTGGACCGGTGCCCCCCCAACACCAGTCCGCAGAACTCTTAGCCACAGCCCCGATGGAGGGGGTGTAACCTAAAGCTTCCCTGAGCAAGCGAATAAGCCCACTAGACTGGCCTCTCCCAAACCAGTGTGCAGACCCTCAAAAGACCTGCCACCAAAGGCCACATCCCATCGTGCAAATGAAGAAACAACGGGCCATGACCCTACTTCATAGAGGCACCATTAAGCCCCCCTACCACGTCAAGGTGTCCCCTATCGGGGGGGGGGGGGTTATTGTCTGAACAAAAGAAACTTTTGTTTGAAGTAGAAAGGATTCTGACAAATCTGCCTGTGATGAAGGAGATTTATAACCTGATGCCAGAAACACATGCTCTTTTCAACAAAGCAATTCTTTAAAAGTTTTATTTGGAGAAAGACATCCATGAACATGTCTATTCAGAACTTTTCTAGTCAAAATATCATTCTGGAAGTCATTCAGGACAAAACTACTGATCCACAGCACAGAATGGATTTGCAGATCAGTTCTGTAGCTTTCGCTGCTATGAAACAACCCAAAACCGTTAATAAACCTATCAAGGGTTCTGCAAAAACACAAAGTACAAGAAAGGACACAAGCGTGCCTTTTCTCCAACAACAGAAACCAATTATGCCTCCAGAACGCGTTTCTCGGTTCTCGAGGAAGAATACTTAAATCCACGGGTATCAGATATGGAAGCCAGTGATCTTCCTGCTAATTCCAATGTTAATGGAAGCAGAGGTGGGAAAATTCCTCCCATAATCCTGAGAACCCGAAAACACTGGATTGACATACAAAGGGACCTCACTAAGATTGCTGTTGAAGCTTTTACAGCCAAGACCTCTAGAGACACGGGGGGCGGGGGGTGGGGGCTCAGTCGGTAGCGCGCCAGGCTCGTAATCTGTAGTTCCCAGGTTCGAGTCCCAGCTGGGTCAACGTTGAGACCTATCTCCGCAAAACTCTCCGCCCTGCCCACAGTCAGTAGGGGACACCGATGGGCTTGGAAAAGCCGCCGTCCGTCGGATGGGACGTTGCGGGAGAGCTATACCCTGTGCACGTTAAAGAACACGCTGAATGGCCTTGACGGGAGGCTACCATCTGTCTCCCAACAGCTGTTCCAGTGGGTCCCCTCCCCCAACCTTCTCTGAGCCTTCGGGGTCCATGTGACCTGGCCATTTAGCCCATGGTGTGCAAAAAAGTGCCGCTCAGAGGTAAAACAACGCAACCCAACCTGGAGACACGGTCCGTTTACAGCCCAGATGCTCCTATGACTGTAGGTCATTCGTAAAATACTTCGACTTATCAAAACAGCAGTTCCACACCTACAAATTAAAGGCTGAGAAGAAATTATGGTTGGTACTCAAAAACTTCCCATCCGATATAAGCTCAGAAGAATATCGCGTAGCTCTCGTGGACATGGGCTTTACAATCGTTAAGATTTCCCAAATGAAAAAAGGGAAGGATAGGATCTTGATTCCTGTCTTCTTAGCTGAACTGCCGAAGGATGCAGCGAATAAGAAGATATATAATGTTACGGATTTATTTCATCTAAAGATCCATATTGAAAGTTACAGGACCAAGAAAAGTCCCACCTAGTGCCACCAATATCAACGCTACGGGCACGCTCAGCGTGGCTGTTACAATTTGCCTCGCTGCGTCAAATGTGCAAATAATCATATGACCAAGGACTGTCTTCGGAGGAAAGAGGACAGTCCTCCAAAATGTGCAAATTGCGGGCTTGGACACACCGCTAATTACAAAGTGTGTTTCCACTTCCCTAAGGAGGAAAGGTGACCACTGGTACTAAACCAACCACTGTCCCACAAAAGATAGTTACCTGTTCTTCGGTAACTCCAAATTTATCTTATGCAACAGCTGCCTTTCATGAAGTGAATGCAGCTAAACCAACCAATAAAACCAAGCCTGCTTCTAAAGCAGCTAAGATTTCTGGAGAACACTCACCTATTGGCGATCAGTATGACACTAATGTACTGAATGATATATAATAATTCAAATTTTCGTCAATTTTCAAGAGAACTTTAGATCAGGTTGGGTTGTTGGGTTGTTTTACCTCTGAGCGCCACCCCCCTGCACACCATGGGCCAAATTGCCAGGCCACACGGACCCCGAAGGCCCAGAGAAGGCCGGGGGAGGGGACCCACCGGAACAGCTGTTGGGAGACAGATGGCATCCTCCCGTCAAGGCCATCCAGCGTGCTCCCCAACGTTGGGATGTTTCACCTCTGAGCGGCATCCCCCTGCACACCATGGGCCAAATGGCCAGGTCACACGGACCCCGAAGGCTCAGAGAAGGTTGGGGGAGGGGACCAACCGGAACAGCTGCTGGGAGACAGATGGCAGCCCCCCGCCAAGGCCATCCAGCGCGTTCCCCAACGTGCACAGGGCAAGACTCTGCCGCACACGGGGCCACGGCCCAACGTCCCGTCCGACGGACGGCGGCCTATTCCAAGCCCATCGGCGTCCCCTCTACTAACCGTGGGCAGGGCGGGGAATCTTGCGGAGACAAATCCCAACGCTGACCCAGCCGGGACCCGAACCCGGGAACCACAGACAACGAGCCCGGCGCGCTATCGACTGAGCCACCCCCGCCCCATCTTTAGATCAGGCCAGTCGAACTCATGACTCAAGAGCAGCATTCTGTTCATTGCAAAAGAACTTGCTGCTCATAAACACGGCCGGATCTAGGGAGGGTGGCATGCTCCGCCCCCCCCTCCCCTTGAGAATGCTAGTGAGGATAAAGGTGGCCAAAAAATTATTAAAATTGTGCATATTTCATGCATTTTAAGTTTTTTTTTAAATTTCAAAAACGTAGGTGAAAATGTTACACTGCAATGGAAATCGATTCTCTTTCTTTGCTACTTAGATTGGGGCGGGGGTTGCTCAGTCGGTAGCACGCCAGGCCCGCAATCTGCAGTTCCCAGGTTCGAGTCCCAGCCGGGCCAGCGCCGAGACCCATCTCCGCAAAACTTCCCCGCCCCGCCCACGGTCAGCAGGGGACACCGATGAGCCTGGAAAGGCCGCCGTCCGTCGGACGGGACGCCAAGCCGTGGCCCCGTGTGCGGGAGAGCCACACCCTGTGCACGCCAAAGAACACGCCGGATGGCCCCGACGGGAGGCCACCATCCGCCTCCCAACAGCTGCTCCAGCGGGGTCCCCCTCCCGAGCCTACGGGGCCCACGTGATCCGGCCATTCAGCCCATGGTGCACAAAAAAGTGCCGCTCAGAGGCAAAACAATCCAACGCCAAAGAACACACTGGACGGCCCCGACGGGAGGCTACCATCCGTCTCCCAACAGCTGCTCCAGTGCCCCCCCCCCGACCCCCTCCGAGCCCTCGGGTCCACGCGACCTGGCCACCCAGCCCATGGTGTGCAAAAAAGTGCCGCTCAGAGGTAAAACAACCCAACGTTAAAGAACACGCTGGATGGGCTTGACGGGAGGCTACCATCTGTCTCCCAACAGCTGTTCCAGTGGGTCCCCTCTCCCGACCTTCTCTGAGCCTTTGGGGTCCTTGTGACTTGGCCATTTAGCCCATGATGTGCAAAAAAGTGCCGTTCAGAGGTAAAACAACCCAACGTTAAAGAATACGCTGGATGGCCTTGACGGGAGACTACCATCTGTCTCCCAACAGCTGTTCCAGTGGGTCCCCTCCCCCAACCTTCTCTGAGCCTTCGGGGTCCCTGTGACCTGCCATTTAGCCCATGGTGTGCAAAAAAGTGCCGCTCAGAGGTAAAACAACCCAATCCACTTAAATTCTCTTCCCCTTCGTCTTTTTTCGGCTCGATTGCGTGGATTCCACCCCTTATATTTTTTCTAGATCATCTAACATAGTAAATTTTCTAGATCAATCAACATAATAAATCTGGCTTCATTTTTTAGACCAAATATTTTCAATGCATAACTAACGATTTCACCAGTTCGTAGTACTCATTCAAACTGTTTATTTTTGTTTTTTAATCCTTTTTTGATGCCTTAAAAAATCTTTTTTTTTAATTCATTACTCATTAAAAATATATATTTTAGTTTTTAAGTAAAAATTTTTTCCAGTTGCTCTTTAAGATGTAATTTTTTCTTAGTGGCTCTTCATTAAGTTTGGTTTAGACTGGCCTGGTTTGGATCAATTGTACAGTCGCTCAAAAAAATATCCGAACACTATGGTTGATTACAGAATCCAAAAAAAAATATCTGGCAACGATGTTTTTAGAAATTATTGATCTGGCAACCTTCACGTGACACGAAGGTTGCCAGATCAATAATTTCTAAAAACATCGTTGCCAGATATTTTTTTTTGGATTCTGTAATCAACCATAGTGTTCGGATATTTTTTTGAGCGACTGTAACTATACTTTAAAATTGTACCTATTATAAAAAATTATTTGTTTGAAGAAAAAGATTAAAATCATTATTAGGAACTAAAATTAGGAACTAAAAATTCTAGAAATAATTCGTAGAAACTGAAAAATTCTGAACATTATTGTAAACAATAAGATTTATTAATGACGGAAAATTCTTCAATAAAAATCAAAAGTCGAATAGTGCTTATTAATTTTAATTATTAAAAGCTGATTAAAGTCGTGATCAAAATATATTGCTTATATTTTTAATAGTTATAATTAAATGGATACTTAAATTATAACTGAGCCCAGCCCGATCCCAAACTCATTTTTAGTTTTTTTTTACCATTCTTATCTGTTTAATTTCGATCTGCACGTATTGTTTCAAATGAAGAAAATTAGAACAGTTTGCGTTCACTCGAAATGTTTCATAACTTGGTGTTTCTTAACTCTGTTTCTCCACAAATAAGGTGGGGGGTGGCTCAGTCGGTAGCTCGCCAGGCTCGTAATCTGCAGTTCCCAGGTTCGAGTCCCAGCTAGGTCAGCGTTGAGATTTATCTCCGCAAAACTCCCCGTCCTGTCCACGGTCAATTTATCTCCGCAAAACTGCCCGTCCTGCCCACGTTCAATATGGGACACCGATGGGCTTGGAAAGGCCGCCGTCCGTCGGATGGGACGTTAAGTGGTGGCCCCGTGTGCGGGAGAGAGCAATATCCTGTGCACGTTAAAAGAACACGCTGGATGGCCTTGACGGGAGGCTACCATCTGTCTCCCAACAGCTGTTCCAGTGGGTCCCCTCCCCCAACCTTCTCTGAGTCTTCGGGGTCCTTGTGACCTAGCCATTTAGCCCATGGTGTGCAAAAAAGTGCCGCTCAGAGGTAAAACAACCCAACCCAACTCTAGTTCCCAGGTTCGAATCCCAGCTGGGTCAGCGTTGAGATCTATCTCCGTAAAATTCCCCCGCCCTGCCCACGGTCAGTAGGGGACACCGATGGGCTTGGAAAAGCCGCCGTCCGTCGGATGGGACGTTAAGTCGTGGCCCCGTGTGCGGGAGAGAGCAATATCCTGTGCACGTTAAAAGAACACGCTGGATGGCCTTGACGGGAGGCTACCATCTGTCTCCCAACAGCTGTTCCAGTGGGTCCCCTCCCCCAACCTTCTCTGAGTCTTCGGGGTCCTTGTGACCTGGCCATTTAGCCCATGGTGTGCAAAAAAGTGGCGCTCAGAGGTAAAACAACCCAACCCAACTCTAGTTCCCAGGTTCGAGTCCCAGCTGGGTCAGCGTTGAGATCTATCTCCGTAAAATTCCCCCACCCTGCCCACGGTCAGTAGGGGACACCGATGGGCTTGGAAAAGCCGCCGTCCGTCGGATGGGACGTTAAGTCGTGGCCCCGTGTGCGGGAGAGAGCAATATCCTGTGCACGTTAAAAGAACACGCTGGATGGCCTTGACGGGAGGCTACCATCTGTCTCCCAACAGCTGTTCCAGTGGGTCCCCTCCCCCAACCTTCTCTGAGCCTTCGGGGTCCTTGTGACCTGGCCATTTAGCCCATGGTGTGCAAAAAAGTGCCGCTCAGAGGTAAAACAACCCAACCCAACTCTAGTTCCCAGGTTCGAGTCCCAGCTGGGTCAGCGTTGAGATCTATCTCCGTAAAATTCCCCCACCCTGCTCACGGTCAGTAGGGGACACCGATGGGCTTGGAAAAGCCGCCGTCCGTCGGATTGGGACTCCGTGTGCTGGAGAGCCATACCCTGTGCACGTTAAAGAACACTCTGGATGACCTTGACGAGAGGCTACCATCTGTCTCCCAACAGCTGTTCCAGTGGGTCCCCTCCCCCAACCTTCTCTGAGCTTTCGGGGTCCTCGTGATCTGGCCATTTAGCCCATGGTGTGCAAAAAAGTGCCGCTCAGAGGTAAAACAACCCAACTCCATAAATAAAGAAGTTATTAGTGAAAGAAACAAAAAAATGTATAAATGTAGTAAGTTTAGCGAAGCAAACAGTTTCAAGTGACCTGAGAATCTAAAGCAAAGTTTGCAGCTTAATGTCGTTCTAAGAGAGTTAGCCAAGTCCTTCACGATCAAAGACATCACGAACTATAATTATCTCAATTAAATAAGCCAGATTCGACCATCAAACCTCGTCTCTCTACACATTGCAAACAACAGTTAGCCTGCAACAGAATTTATGCTCCTTAAATGACTTGTATATCATTACAGCTAGCTTTTACCTCTGTTCTCCTCCCCCCCCCCCCAACCCCGTGATCAGAGAATAATTCCACCATTCCTCCCTGACTTTCCAACTCTCACAGCAGAGGTGTAATTACATGTATTAGGAGCGACCGTTTTCCACAGGTATCTTCGTGTTGTTAGGGGGATGAGGGAACTTGGAGACGCTGCAGTAATTGCGTTAAGACTCCACTCATCCTTAATCACACAGCTGGAATAGCGAAGTGAGTATTTTAACGTAGTCCATGCTATGCAAATGAAGTCGAGTAGCTCTGCTTGCAAGGAAGAATTGGCGTTGTCTTTCTGATGACTTTGTTGCAGCAAAGAGTTTTTTGCGTGTGTTGTGATGAGTGTATTAAGATAATTAGTGATGTTAGTGAATTCCTCTAATTTCGGAGACGCGCTGCAATGCAGCATTAATTGTGTTCTGATGGCTTGTCTTTTCGGGTTTAGATGCATAGAGAAGATGAAGCTGTTCTGAAGGAGGAGTTAAACAAGCATGCTATATTTCAACATTTCAAAACTTGGAAGTTGTTCACCTTAAGTTGGTATTAAAGAGAGCAAAATGATGTTTTTGTTCCATTATCTCTCATTTCGGGAGAGCAGGATGATCTGTTTGTGGTGAGATTTTTCTTTTCCTGCAAACTGAAACAGCTGATTTAAGAAAGAGGAGGAGGAAGTAAAGATTGAAGGAAGTTTTCTAAGAGTTCAGAATGGACAAGAAAAATCTTTCGTTCAGTTGTGCAAAATCATTGCAAGAGTCGGAAGTTATTCTTGGTTCAAAATAAAGTTTTCAGAATACCAACTGGTCGAAATCCAATTTACAAGATCCAATCGTTCCCTTCTTTTGTGTTGGGTTAGGTTGTTTTACCTCTGAGCGGCACTTTTTTGCACACCATGGGCTAAATGGCCAGATCACATGGACCCCGAAGGCTTAGAGAAGGTTGGGGGAGGGAACCCACTGGAACAGCTATTGGGAGACAGGTGGTAGCCTCCCGTCAAGGCCATCCAACGTGTTCTTTAACGTTGGGTTGTTTTACCTCTGAGCGGCACTTTTTTGCACACCATGGGCTAAATGGCCAGGTCACATGGACCCGAAGGTTCAGAGAAGGTTAGGGAAGGGGACCCACTGGAACAGCTGTTGGGAGACAGATGGTAGCCTCCAGTCAAGGCCATCCAACGTGTTCTTTAACGTGCACAGGGTATGGCTCTCCCGCACATGGTGCCACGGCTTAACGTCCCATCCAACGGACGGCGGCCTTTCCAAGCCCATCGGTGTCCCCTACTGACCGTGGGCAGGGCGGGGAATTTTGCAGAGATAAATCTCAACGCTTACCCAGCTGGGACTCGAACCTGGCAACTTACAGATTACGAGCCTGGCGCGCTACCGATTGAGCCACCCCGGCCCCACCCCGGCCCCACCCCACCCTTCTTTTGTAGAAAATTGGTTCTTAATTAGGGCCGGACTTACGCATAAACTAACTAAGTTATACTTAGGGTCTCACAATGTGAGGGGCCTCAAACAAATGCATTTCAAGTTTTATTGTATTAATTAAAAAAGTTTTTAATATTTAATCTGTTATGCAGACGTTGTTTATCTTCGCTTGCCAAGGCTAGAATAATGTATTCACCAAATAAATTTCGTGTTTATATTTAAGTGTACCCTTCAATCAGAATAAATATATATATTTCGACTTTTGATTTTTTGGTGCCACTTAAATTTGTATACCTTAGGGCCTCTTAAATGTGCCATAGCTTAGGGGTTCTCAACGTGGGGTACGCGGTAAAATTTTTTGGGGTACGCTGTGAGAGCTCAAAAGTCGCTAGATCTAGTAACAAAGTAAAAATAACCATTGTTATACTATAACTATAATTTTATGTATCTATACAATGGGTACGCCAGTTACATACACATTTCCAGGGGGTACGTGAAGCATAAAAGGTTGAGAACCACTGATATATATGTTTTATTTTATTCCCATTGTTATACTATAACTATAGTTTTATCTATCTATACAAGGGGGTACCCCAGTTATATACACATTTCCAAGGGGTACGTGAAGCATAAAAGGTTGAGCACCACTGATATATATATGTTTTATTTTATTCCCATTGTTACACTATAACTATAGTTTTATCTATCTATACAAGAGGTACGCCAGTTACATACGCATTTCCAGGGGGTACGTGAAGCATAAAAGGTTGAGAACCACTGATATATATGTTTTATTTTATTCCCATTGTTATACTATAACTATAGTTTTATCTATCTATACAAAGAGTACGACAGTTACATACACATTTCCAGGGGGTACGTGAAGCGTAAAAGGTTGAGAACCATTCATATATATGTTTTATTATATTCCGATTGTTATACTATAACTATAGTTCTATCTATCTATACAAGGGGTACGTCAGTTACATACATATTTCCAGGGGGGTAAGTGAAGCGTAAATGGTTGAGAACCGCTGATATATATGTTTAATTTTATTCCCATTGCTATACTATAACTATAGTTCTATCTATCTATACATAGGGTACGTCAGTTACATACATATTTCCAGGGGGTACGTGAAGCATAAAAGATTGAGAACCACTGATATATATGTTTAATTTTATTCCCATTGTTATACTCTAACTATAGTTTTATCTATCTATACAAGGGGTACGCCAGTTACATACACATTTCCAGGGGGTACGTGAAGCATAAAAGGTTGAGAACCATTGATATATATGTTTTATTTTATTCCCATTGTTATACTATAACTATAGTTTTATCTATCTATACAAGGGGGTACCCCAGTTATATACACATTTCCAAGGGGTACGTGAAGCATAAAAGGTTGAGCACCACTGATATATATATGTTTTATTTTATTCCCATTGTTACACTATAACTATAGTTTTATCTATCTATACAAGAGGTACGCCAGTTACATACGCATTTCCATGGGGGTACGTGAAGCATAAAAGGTTGAGAACCACTGATACATTTGTTTAATTTTATTCCCATTGTTATACTATAACTATAGTTTTATCTATCTATACAAGGGGTACGCCAGTTACATACATATTTCCAGGGGGTACGTGAAGCATAAAAGGTTGAGAACCATTGATATATATGTTTTATTTTATTCCCATTGTTATACTATAACTATAGTTTTATCTATCTATACAAGGGGTACGCCAGTTACATACATATTTCCAGGGGGGTAAGTGAAGCGTAAATGGTTGAGAACCGCTGATATATATGTTTAATTTTATTCCCATTGCTATACTATAACTATAGTTCTATCTATCTATACATAGGGTACGTCAGTTACATACATATTTCCAGGGGATACGTGAAGCATAAAAGATTGAGAACCACTGATATATATGTTTAATTTTATTCCCATTGTTATACTCTAACTATAGTTTTATCTATCTATACAAGGGGTACGCCAGTTACATACACATTTCCAGGGGGTACGTGAAGCATAAAAGGTTGAGAACCATTGATATATATGTTTTATTTTATTCCCATTGTTATACTATAACTATAGTTTTATCTATCTATACAAAGGGTACGCCAGTTACATACACATTTTCAGGGGGTACGTGAAGCGTAAAAGGTTGAGAACCATTGATATATATGTTTTATTTTATTCCCATTGTTATACTATAACTATAGTTTTATCTATCTATACAAAGAGTACGACAGTTACATACATATTTCCAGGGGGTACGTGAAGCGTAAAAGGTTGAGAACCATTGATATATATGTTTTATTTTATTCCCATTGTTATACTATAACTATAGTTTTATCTATCTATACAAAGAGTACGACAGTTACATACACATTTCCAGGGGGTACGTGAAGCGTAAAAGGTTGAGAACCACTGATATATATGTTTTATTTTATTCCCATTGTTATACTATAACTATAGTTTTATCTATCTATACAAGGGGTACGCCAGTTACATACACATTTCCAGGGGGTACGTGAAGCATAAAAGGTTGAGAACCACTGATATATATGTTTTATTTTATTCCCATTGTTATACTATAACTATAGTTTTATCTATCTATACAAGGGGTACGCCAGTTACATACACATTTCCAGGGGGTACGTGAAGCATAAAAGGTTGAGAACCACTGATATATATGTTTTATTTTATTCCCATTGTTATACTATAACTATAGTTTTATCTATCTATACAAGGGGTACGACAGTTACATATACATTTCCAGGGGGTACGTGAAGCATAAAAGGTTGAGAACCACTGATATATATGTTTTATTTTATTCCCATTGTTATACTATAACTATAGTTTTATCTATCTATACAAGGGGTACGCCAGTTACATACACATTTCCAGGGGGTACGTGAAGCATAAAAGGTTGAGAACCACTGATATATATGTTTTATTTTATTCCCATTGTTATACTATAACTATAGTTTTATCTATCTATACAAGGGGTACGACAGTTACATACACATTTCCAGGGGGTACGTGAAGCATAAAAGGTTGAGAACCACTGATATATATGTTTTATTTTATTCCCATTGTTATACTATAACTATAGTTTTATCTATCTATACAAGGGGTACGCCAGTTACATACACATTTCCAGGGGGTACGTGAAGCATAAAAGGTTGAGAACCACTGATATATATGTTTTATTTTATTCCCATTGTTATACTATAACTATAGTTTTATCTATCTATACAAGGGGTACGACAGTTACATACACATTTCCAGGGGGTACGTGAAGCATAAAAGGTTGAGAACCACTGATATATATGTTTTATTTTATTCCCATTGTTATACTATAACTATAGTTTTATCTATCTATACAAGGGGTACGACAGTTACATACACATTTCCAGGGGGTACGTGAAGCATAAAAGGTTGAGAACCACTGATATATATGTTTTATTTTATTCCCATTGTTATACTATAACTATAGTTTTATCTATCTATACAAGGGGTACGCCAGTTACATACACATTTCCAGGGGGTACGTGAAGCATAAAAGGTTGAGAACCACTGATATATATGTTTTATTTTATTCCCATTGTTATACTATAACTATAGTTTTATCTATCTATACAAGGGGTACGCCAGTTACATACACATTTCCAGGGGGTACGTGAAGCGTAAAAGGTTGAGAACCACTGATATATATGTTTAATTTCCGGGGTCCATGTGACTTGGCCATTTAGCCCATCGTGTGTACAAAAAAATGCAGCTCAGAGGTAAAACAACCCAACCCAACCCGCCCCAAAGACAAAGATTTGGTAGCAGCTATTGGGACCTAGAAATTAAAATGAAGCAAAAATTTAATAGTTAAAAAGATGTTTTAAATCGAAAAAATTGAATGAAAAAATCCATTTTTATTTATGTCCCAAATTTAAAGCCGTAAAAAAAAATTGAGAATTTTCGAAAGCTAAATAACTTCTGATAAAAGTTAGATATAGCTTGATAAAAGCTAAGTTGGCAACATTATCTTTAACATGCGCAAGGGTTTATTCACTTGCACATGGATACACGGCTTCATGTCTCTTCTAACGTATGGCGGTCTTTCACCATCGGTGTCACCTTCTTGATCGAGGGGGAGGCGAAGATTTGGCGAAGATAAATCTCAATTCTGCCACAGGTGGGACAACATTTTGAGACATTAATATCCTGAAAATAATATCCCCAAGAATACTTTTCGAAGTACAATCGTGATATGGCAGGTGGCGCTTCGAGACCTAGTGTTTGATGATCACTGAATAGACATAGAAACATTTCATGCAAAAGTAAAGTTCTGTAAATTTGATATTGGCCTTTAAGCAGAAGGAGGACCCTTGTGGGCCCCAAAATTGGTCAGCTTTCAGGCAAAACGTGACTCGATGCAATGTAGAGTGACGTTATAATAAGTGTAATGAAGGGATCGAAGTGGAAAATTATTGGTTTCCCGCCGTTATGGTGTTTCCGGTTGAAGGAAGAAAACAACAATTTTGGAAACGGATTCGTCATTATTTCTTTGCTCCCAGAAAATGTGTTTCGATTAACTTCAAACAGGTATATGGGTGGCCATTTACCGTAACTTTCGTATTATCGTGATTTTTCTTTTGGAACGCATTTAAAAAAAATCGCGATCATATTTATATATATATCATTTTTTTTCCCAATTGAAATGAGTTGAAGTTTAATACCGATTATCAATAATAAATATGTACAGTCGCTCAAAAAAGTATCCCAACACCATGGTTGATTACAGAATTCAGAAAAAATATCTGGCAACGAGTTTTTTTTAGAAATTAGTGATTTGGCAACCTTCGTGTCACGTGACACGAAGGTTGCCAGATCACTAATTTCTAAAAAAATCGTTGCTATATATTTTTTCTGAATTCTGTAATCAACCATTGTGTTCGGATACTTTTTTGAGCGACTGTACTTAGGGTAAAAGCAATGAAGGAAGCAAATAAAGGTGGGGGGGGGGGGATGCGACACCAAAGAATATATATTAAGTGGAACGTATATTCAAAGTATTTCTTTCAAGCCCACTAAATTTTGGTTCCACTCTTTCGATTTAAGGGGCGGGGGTGGCTCAGTCGGTAGCGCGCCAGGCTCGTAATCTGCAGTTTCCAAGTTCGAGTCCCAGCTGGGTCAACGTTGAGATTTGTATCTGCAAAACTCCCCGCCCTGCTCCGATGGTTACGCCTGCCCACGGTCAATAGGGAATACCGATGGGCTTGGAAAGGCCGCCGTCCGTCGAATTGGGACGTTAAGCCGTGGCCCCGTGTACGGGAGAGCCATACCCTGTGCACGTTGAAGAACACGCTGGATGGCCTTGACCGGAGGCTACCATCTGTCTCCCAACAGCTGTTCCAGTGGGTCCCCTCCCCCAACCTTCTCTGAACCATCGGGGTCCTTGTGACCTGGCTATTTAGCCCATGGTGTGTGGTGTGCAAAATAAGTGCCGCTCAGAGGTAAAAGAACCCAACTTTCGATTTAAGTTGGGTTATTTTATTTCTGAGCAGCACTTTTTTTTTACAACAATGGGCAGATCACAAGGACCCGAGGACTAAGAAAAGTTTTTTTTTTTCGGGGGGGGGGGGGGGTTGTTTTACCTCTAAGCGGCACTTTTTTGCACACCATGGGCTAAATGGCCAGGTCACATGGACCCCGAAGGCTCAGAGGAGGTTGGGGGAGGGGACCCACTGGAACAGCTGTTGAGAGACAGATGGTAGCCTCCCGTCAAGGCCATCCAGCGTGTTCTTTAACGTGCACAGGGTATGGCTCTCCCGCACACGGGGTCACGGCTTAACGTCCCATCCGACGGACGGCGGCCTTTCCAAGCCCATCGGTGTCCCCTACTGACCGTGGGCATGGCGGGGAATTTTGCGGAGATAAATCTCAACGCTGACCCAGCTGGGACTCGAACCTGGGAACTACAGATTACGAGCTGGTGCGCTACCGACTGAGCCACCCAGAGGGGAGGGGGAAGGACACACTTTACATTGAACAACTGTTAGGAGACAGATGTAGTCTACCGTCAAGATCATCCATGCAGTCTCTTCTTTAACATGCCACAGGGTATGGCTCTCCCGCACACGGTGCCACGGCTTAGCTTTCCAAACCCATCGGTGTCTGCGATTGAAGACAGGGTGGGGAGTTCTTTGAAGATAAATTTCAGCTCTGACCCAGGCTGGACGCGAGCCTGGCGCGCTTACCGACTAAGTCATGCCTCCCACACCTCGTTATTTTTGGATTTATGTTCAAATGATTATATAAAAATTATATAAAATTATATTAATTATTTATTATTAAAAATGATTTATATTAAAATTTTATAATTTATGATAAATATTTAATCGTAGTGTGACGAATTCTCGTTTTATATGATTTCTGGCCCAGATCTGAAAAAAATGAGGGCAAACATTCAACCGAGTCCCAAAAAGGTAAAGACGCCCTCCCAACGTCTTTACCTTTTTGCGGTGTCAATATGCTGGATATTCATTTACTCATTGCCGTAAAACAGGGGCGGGGGTGGCTCAGTCGGTAGCGCGCCAGGCTCGTAATCTCTAGTTCCCAGGTTCGAGTCCCAGCTGGGTCAGCGTTGAGATTTATCTCCGCAAAATTCCCCGCCCTGTCCACGGTCAGTAGGGGACACCGATGGGCTTGGAAAGGCCGCCGTCCGTCGGATGGGACGTTAAGCCGTGGTCCCGTGTGCGGGAGAGCCATACCCTGTGCACGTTAAAGAACACGCTGGATGGCCTTGACGGGAGGCTACCATCTGTCTCCCAACAGCTGTTCCAGTGGGTCCCCTCCCCCAACCTTCTCTGAGCCTTCGGGGTCCATGTGACCTGGCCATTTAGCCCATGGTGTGCAAAAAAGTGCCGCTCAGAGGTAAAACAACCCAATCACCGGATTCCTATCTAACTAGAAATATTCACCTGATCATGTCCATACAGGAAGCCAACGACATTATTTAGCAAACGGACTTGCCTTTCTTTACGAGTTTTATAACATTAGTGCTACTAATCATACGTTGAATAAGTAATTGACTGCCTGGGGTCTTATCTTAACTTCTCGCAAAGCCGAAACAAGTCAATTTTGTACGGCCTCTAGCTTTCTTAATATGCGCTTTTGATAAAATTCTTTGCCTAGCCTTTAATTACATCATTATGTTCGTAAGCGAAACGAGTCTGAAGATTGACTGTAAAACACGTTTATACTCAGAGGGCTAAGAAAAAAATGAGCTATAGAAACGAGAGGACATACAGATTAACCTTGGCGCAAGATTGGGCTGACAAAATTGCTATTCGAGTATTGACCTGAAGGACCTGAAAGTTGATTGAATGCTTTCTTATCTTCACCGCAGGGTTAGTAGGAAACGGAACTGGTTGAGACTTCTCAGTCGTTAGATTCTTTTTCTGCCTCTTTAATCCCTAAGGGGATGGCCACACAGAATGCGGCTTAGCGTCGTGAACGTTTCCACACTTCGTAGTAGCTTAAAATAAAAACCGTCACCAGCAACGGAGGTGACATCACAGTAAACTGGAGCGTGTGCAGTTACTGAAGGGCTTCAGTCTGCTGTGACGTCACTTCCGTCGTTGGTCACGGTTTTGTTTTAAGCTGCCAAACAGTTTTGAAGGTTTTCTGTGTGACCGTACCCCAAGGCATTTCATTGGGAACAACTTGTCAGACAAGATCCCTCGGCTAATGTTCTTAATTATACGCTTTATTTACTTTTGATGGAGGCGCCTCTGGAATCGAATTCAGGTGTGAGAATTCCGTCTGCTCACCTTGAGATGTTAAGTTAACGATGAACAAAAATGTAGACGGTATCTTAGATGAGTATGATGGCGAAAATCATAGCAATAGCATCTTCATCAGTGGTAATTATTATGGTAATTCATATTTATAACATCATCGTGATCAACATAAGAACCACCATTATCACAAGTCATCATGATCATCATCAGAACCATCATTATCACCAGTCATCGCGATCATCATCAGAACCATCATTATCATAAGTAGACATGATCGTCCTGTTTCTCGTCAGGATCATCGTGTTCATAAGAAATTTTTCATACAACAGTTATTGTTCGTAATCCACTATAAAAATCATCACAAATCTTCAGAAATATTAATTGTCGAATTCATCGTCATTATCAACTTCATCAACAAACTTTTATCATCATATTAATCACTGCTGCCATTATTGCACTTTACTAATCATCATCCTCAACAATAATAACTCGATAATTCATCGGCATAATTATTATAATTCACCTTATTATTATCATGAAGTCATCATTCCAAATCATCATATGATCACAAAAAATATTGCTTTCGTCAAGTTCGAATCCACATTCTCGTCGTGAGTGTTGGGTTGATTTTACCCTTGAGGACAGTTTTTTTCAGACTATTGGATTGGATTGTTTGGATTGTTTTACCTCTGAGCAGCACTTTTTTGCACACCATGGGCTAAATGGCCAGGTCACATGGACCCCGAAGGCTCAGAGAAGGTTGGGGGAGGGGACCCACTGGAACAGCTGTTGGGAGACAGATGGTAGCCTCCCGTCAAGGCCATCCAGCGTGTTCTTTAACGTGCACAGGGTATGGCTCTCCCGCACACGGGGCCACGGCTTAACGTCCCATCCGACGGACGGCGGCCTTTCCAAGCCCATCGGTGTCCCCTACTGACCGTGGGCAGGGCGGGGAATTTTGCGGAGATAAATCTCAACGCTAACCCAGCTGGGACTCGAACCTAGGAACTACAGATTACGAGCCTGGCAAGCTACCGACTGAGCCACCCCCGCCCCTTTTTTCAGACACATAAATGGCCAGGTCACAAGGACCCGGAGGGCTCAGAGAAGATTGGCAGAAAGGAACTCATTGGGCAGTTGG
Organism: Ryuthela nishihirai; assembly: GCA_038380435.1. NCBI lineage: Eukaryota > Metazoa > Arthropoda > Arachnida > Araneae > Heptathelidae > Ryuthela > Ryuthela nishihirai. The sequence goes on along the minus strand of JAWZYU010000087.1, from coordinate 23,349 downwards.
TAGTGTGATAGATGGTACGGTAGCCTTCCGTCAAGGCCATTCAATGTGTTCTTTAGTCGCTCAAAAAAATATCCGAACACCATAGTTGATTACAGAATTCAGAAAAAATATCTGGCAACGTTTTTTTAGAAATTAATGATCTGGCAACCTTCGTGTCACGTGACACGAAGGTTGCCAGATCACTAATTTCTAAAAAAATCGTTGCCAGATATTTTTTATGAATTCTGTAATCAACGTGTCACGTGACACGAAGGTTGCCAGATCACTAATTTCTAAAAAAATTCGTTGCTAGATATTTTTTCTGAATTCTGTAATCAACCATGGTGTTCGGATATTTTTTTGAGCGACTGTACCCTCAAAACAATCAAAATTCATTTTTTTTTTCAACATTTCATTTGGTAAAATATTTCACCAATCGGTATTGTCTACTACTTACAGACATATCTTACAACAAATGTAATATTAAACAGGACTTTTGAAAAAATGCATTACGAGGAACAAATATTTATTTTTTATTCACGATGATGGGTTGGGTTGGGTTGTTTTATCTCTGAGTGGCACTTTCTTGCACACAATGGGCTAAGTGGCCAGATCACAAGGACCCCGAAGGCTCAGAGAAGGTTGTGGGGAGGGGACCCACTGGAACAGCTATTGGGAGACAAATAGGAAAGTGAAAAAGAAGACATCGTTGGGCTTAGAAAGGTTTCTGTCAGTTGGATGAGATACTCTAAAAAAAATCTGGTGATATGATTTAGAACAACCCGTCCAATCCATGGCTCATTAAGATACCATCAATATATACTGAATCTGGCTCATTTCTTCTATTTTTGGCCAGGGAATCAGGCTCATTTCTTCTATTTTTTGGCCAAGGAATCAGGCTCATTTCTTCTATTTTTGGCCAGGGAATTAGGCTCATTTCTTCTATTTTTGACCAATAAATCTGGCTCATTTCTTCTATTTTTTGGCCAAGGAATCTGGCTCATTTCTTTTATTTTTGGCCAGGGAATCAGACTCATTTCTTCTATTTTTGACCAATAAATCTGGCTCATTTCTTCTATTTTTTGGCCAATAAATCTGGCTCATTTCTTCTATTTTTTGGCCAAGGAATCTGGCTCATTTCTTCTATTTTTGGCCAGGGAATCAGGCTCATTTCTTCTATTTTTTTGGCCAAGGAATCAGTCTCATTTCTTCTATTTTTGGCCAGGGAATTAGGCTCATTTCTTCTATTTTTGACCAATAAATCTGGCTCATTTCTTCTATTTTTTGGCCAAGGAATCTGGCTGATTTCTTCTATTTTTTGGCCAAGGAATCTGGCTTATTCAATTTTTTTTTGATCAAACAATTTTAGCTGCATAAATAAACGATTTTACAAATTTATAGTACTCATTAGAAATGCAAGTTTTTTAATCAATATATTTTATTGATTCCTTAAAACTATGTTAAAACTCATTGGTACGTTTTCAAGAAGAGAATTCTTTCCAGCGCGTCTTTCAGAGTGTATTTTTTTAATCTAGTTGCCCTGCAGTAGGCATAAATCTAGAAAAAAAAATAGGGTAGCTATGAAGGTGGGACAAGCGACACAAAAATCTGGAAAAAGGTAAGGGGGGAAGAGTTCCCCTTCGTTTTACAGGTTTTTAAAAAAAAAATCACGAAAAATGCGTGAAATATGTATAAATTTACAAGTTTAATAATTTTTGGCTTCCATTACCCATACTAGCAATCTTCAGGAGATGGGGCATGCCCCCCCCCCCCTAGATCCGTCCCTGTATTGGCCATCCTTACTATAAAGGCTTCATTGGTACCACTAGACTTCATGATTGCGTTGCGCCACCTATTGCCGTTGGATTGCACTAAATGTTTCTTGGAAACGACTTCAATTGTAATAGAAAACAATAATATTACCAAGGTTAAATTTACCTAAAAGTATGTGAATGATTACCACCAATGTTAATGGCTTTCACATAAGTAATGTGCATTCATCTACACGAGATAATGGCTCTAGAACCGTAAAGTTTCATTCTGATGTTACGATAATTTTTTTAGAGTAATGTGGCGCCATCTACTGGCATTAAACGACAGCAATTTCAGCCATGATTTATGAAACAATTTAACCAACCTTCATCACGAACGCCTCATCTAAATAAAAGTAAACAAAATTTAGTTACCAATTGGGATACAACATTTTAATTGAATAGAAAAAAAGCATTTTTAAATATCATTATGAAAATTTATAATTAATGAATTTCTAATCCATCTAAAAATAAAATTAATAGTCTTAGAATAAAAATCTAAAATTGCGTTGTTTTTAAAAATTACAGAAAATTATCTACCTTTTTTTCTGTAGGTTGTCGGAAATTGTTTTTTGAACGCCAAATATAGCGTAGTTGGTAACGCAATAAACTAAAAGTACTCTAAAGTAACAGAAAATTAATTCTATGGTTCGTTATTTCAGAAAAAATATAGTGAAGAATTAAAAATATAGGTTACCATGTCTCAATGACCTCTGAGCCTAGGGCATAATTAATACCCGAGATGGAGGTTATTTCAGTGTAAAACAGTGCATTTGTCTGTTTCTATTAAATAAAAATAAATAAATACACCCTCAAGCAGCTGCTTGCCACAGAGGTCTGACAGGAGCCTGTCAGTTTATATGCCAGAGTAGAAGGTCTGAGAGGATGGCAGGACCTCAGCAGAAAAACAACACGAACATCCATGCCTTACCCGGGGCTCGAACCCAGGTCCCGTAGATCAGTAGCCATGATTAAAATTCAATGTAGGATTGGTGCACTTTTAATTCTAAAAGTTACTCATATTGAAAATGGCCAAGTCACAAAGGTCCCCAAGGGTTCAGAGAGGGTTGGGGGGGGGGGGGGGGGAAGGGACAGCTATTAGAAGACAGATGGAAATCTCTCATCAAACCCATTTAGCGTGTTCTTTAACGAACATGGTGTGTGGTTCTCCTGCACTTGGAGCCGTGGCTTAAAATTCTATCTGATGGACGGCTGCCTTTTCCAAGTCCCTCTGTGGCCACTGGTGTAATTAGCAAATGATATCTGAATTGTTTTGCCTCTGAGCAGCACTTCTTTTGCACACAATGGAATGGGGGCGGGGGTGGCTCAGTCGGTAGCGCGTCAGGCTCGTAATCTGTAGTTCCCAGGTTCGAGTCCCAGCTGGGTCAGCGTTGAGATTTATCTCCGCAAAATTCCCCGCCCTGCCCACGGTCAGTAGGGGACACCGATGGGCTTGGAAAGGCCGCCGTCCATCGGATGGGACGTTAAGCCGTGGCCCCGTGTGCGGGAGAGCCATACCCTGTGCACGTTAAAGAACACGCTGGATGGCCTTGACGGGAGACTACCATCTGTCTCCCAACAGCTGTTCCAGTGGGTCCCCTCCCCAAACCTTCTCTGAGCCTTCGGGGTCCATGTGACCTGGCCATTTAGCCCATGGTGTGCAAAAAAGTGCCGCTCAGAGGTAAAACAACCCAACCCTGGATGTTGAAGATGACTTGCGACTCTACCTTAGCAAGATAACCCCAACCATTGATGAACTGTACAAGCGTAAACAAGCGCAACCATTTCACTGATTACCCAGTAAAATGTTTATAATTTTATAAGACTTATTAAATTGTTTATTTTTTTTTGTGTTTATCGATTTATGTAATTTATGAATACAAAATTTAATGTGTATATATGTTTTATTTTATTCCCAATTGTTACACTTTTGGGTACCGACTGAGCCACCCCCGCCCCACCATACATTGTAAACATTAACTAAACATGCTGGATGGCCTTGAGGGGAGGCTTCCATATCCTAACCACTTTTCAGTGGTTCCTCTTTTCCCTACCTTCTCTGAGCCCTCAGGGTCCTTGTGACCGGGCTATTTAGGCCATTGTGTGCAAAAAAAGTGCCGCTCAGAGATAAAGCAATCCGACCCAAAACTAGCTCGGTGTTAGTAAATATGGTAAAAGTTAAGGCTCAGACGGAGTAACTATCGAAATAAGGCTCGGTCCCAATAAATATCGAAATAAATAGGGCTCGGATTCAGTAATTATGTAAATAATTGTGACTCGGGTTCGGTAATTATCGAAATAGGGCTCGGTGTTAGTAAATATGGTAAAAGTTAGAGCTCTGATTCAGTAATTGAAAATAGGCTCAGACTAAGCAACCATCGAAATAGGGCTCGGTCCCAGTAAATATCGAATAGTCAGGGCTCGGGTTCAGTAATTATGGAAATAGTTAGGACTCGGTTTCGTTAATTATCGAAATAGGGCTCGGTTTTAGTAAATATGGTAAAAGTTAGAGCTCTGATTCAGTAATTGAAAATAGGCTCAGACTAAGTAACCATCGAAATAGGGCTCGGTCCCAGTAAATATCGAATAGTCAGGGCTCGGGTTCAGTAATTATGGAAATAGTTAGGACTCGGTTTCGTTAATTATCGAAATAGGGCTCGGTGTTAGTAAATATGGTAAAAGTTAGAGCTCTGATTCAGTAATTGAAAATAGGCTCAGACTAAGTAACCATCGAAATAGGGCTCGGTCCCAGTAAATATCGAATAGTCAGGGCTCGGGTTCAGTAATTATGGAAATAGTTAGGACTTGGTTTCGTTAATTATCGAAATAGGGCTCGGTGTTAGTAAATATGGTAAAAGTTAGAGCTCTGATTCAGTAATTGAAAATAGGCTCAGACTAAGTAACCATCGAAATAGGGCTCGGTCCCAGTAAATATCGAATATTCAGGGCTCGGATTCAGTAATTATGGAAATAGTTAGGACTCGGTTTCGTTAATTATCGAAATAGGGCTCGGTGTTAGTAAATATGGTAAAATTTAGAGCTCTGATTCAGTAATTGAAAATAGGCTCAGACTAAGTAACCATCGAAATAGGGCTCGGTCCCAGTAAATATCGAAATAGTTGGGGCTCGGGTTCAGTAATTAACAAAATAGTTGGGGCTCGGGTTCAGTAATTAACAAAATAGTTAGGCTGGGGCACAATAATAATCGAAATATTACTGGAAATTTTGAACCCGAACTGCTCTCTAAATAGAAACGTAAAACAAAGAAACGTGCGTTTTATTTTTATTTATAGAATTCTTTCAATGTCTTCATGAAAATGGTTTATTCAGCGATAGCGTTTTTTCTCTTTGTGAGAGTTAAGAATAAGAATGATTTGCAACGAATTTAAATGCCATTTACTGCATCTATAGGCATTCCTTTTTCCGTTTCTTAAAGGAAATGAGATGACGAGGAAAATAAATAGTCGTCTGCAAGAATCAGTATCCATCCCTCAATGGCCAGAGGTCTGACTTTCTCCTAAGATCATTCTCTTGCAGGTATCGATTAAAGAGCAGAGAGAAAAATGAACCTCATCTGGCAGCAAGAAGTCGTCTACCAAACCTCCTTCATAGGTCTCTCATGACGTTGGCAACCGTCTGCAAGACAATCGGATTCGAGCATTTCTTGGGTCTCATTGGAAAGAGGGAGTAGGTTCGTAATCTGACGTTAACAAATTCTTGTTCCAACTGTGTCTGCGTTGAGCATTTCCTCCATTAAACAGCATTCTGTCCTCGTTTTGAAAGTGGACAAAGATGGTATTGGAAAGTTTCACTAACAGATGTACATTTGCGACATACATGATTAAAAAAAAAAAGGTTTTTGGAATTGCCTCCAAGCACCATTGTTTCCATTGTCGGATCTAGGGAGGCGGGGGAAGGAGGAAATCTAGGGAATCAATATCTGGAAACGAGGCGAAAAAATATACAGACTACAGTACTACCACTACAGAGACAGTGGACACTTTATTAAACAAAGTTCCATATTGTTACGACAGAAGGATCTGGCAACCGAAAGCAAAGTTTCAGCCAACGAAGAACGTTGGGAGAATTTGAAGAAGAAGAGTGGAGCGTTAACGGTCGTTGTGTTGTAACGGTCGTTGTGTTGTAACGGTCGTTGTGTTGTAACGGTCGGTGAGTTCGAAAATGGACGGTGAGCTGTTCTGAGACAGTGCGCGTAAGTATCAAGAAGTAACTTGATGTGTTGTGTATACGCGGAAGGATAAAAGTGGGATCTTTTATCGTTAAGTATCAAGAAGTAACTTGATGTGTTGTGTATACGCGGAAGTATAAAAGTGGGAACTTTTATGGCTAACTTCGAATGTCTACACGGACTGTCTTTTTGTTCGGCTAGTGTGTGAAAAGTTATTAGCACAGGACGAGAATTGGTTTACGAGTGAAGATCTTCGGGTGACCTGGTAAATCAAGTAAAAGGTAGTATTTAGTAAAATACACAGAGCTGATATTGTGTGCTTTACGCAGGAAGATTGATGACTTGTGCATGTTAATAGTTGATTTGTTAATAAGATACTTCATCCATATTTCCTTTGTAACAATTTACCTTGTATTGAATTTGGTTTTGAAATATAGCTTTTAATACTCACGCTCAGTGGCTATCCATTTTTGTGATCCGCAACATTTGGTGTCAGAAGTGGGATTAATTAATTGAATACCGTTAACTAGAAGTATGGATGAATTAGTAAAGTTGATATATAGCTTCAAAGCCGATATGACTACGCTGATGACTGATTTGAAAGCCGAAATGACCGCACGAAATAATGAGTTGAGGACTGAGATAGTTTCTCAAAAAGATGATTTGAAAGCCCAAATGGCCGCACAAAATAATGAGTTGAGAAATAAAAGAGGTGACCTGGCCGCACAAAATACTGAGATGAGAGCTGAAGTGGCTTCTCAAGTTGGTAAGATTATTGATCAGTTCAAGGATAATAAAACCGAACTCAATAGACAATGCAATAGTTTAAATGTTGAATTTGTCAGTGAAAAAGATGATCTTGATAGTGTTAAGTTAGATTGTAAACATGGAAAAGAAAAAGAGAAAGGCAACGCATATAAAAATGTGGATCTGCTACTGGAAATCAAGAATCGTAGAGATAGCGCAGATAATGCCTTTGACCACGCAACTACTGGTAATGCATGGCAGAGTGTCTATGTCGCTGGTGACATGTCTAGGAACTGTGAAGAACAATCACACAGATCAGAGAGCTGCGAGACTATACAGTACGCTTTGCACTTCAAAATACCTAGGTATACAAGTCTGGCACGATCTGAAGAGAGATCCACACGAAAGGTATTCTATTCCTCGCTCTCAGCAAAATGCGTCATGGACAATTATCGCAAAGGCAGAGTAACGAGTGGTAATGAAGGGGAACGAAACAGAGTTTACGTTTCGCAGAGTGGTCCGAGTAAAGAAGAGGCGTCCATTCATCATAGATACAAAGTGCCATTCGACTTTACCGCGGAAGTCGGAGAGATTTTTCCGAAGCATATAGCCACACTCGAATCGTTTATAGAAAGTGGGGATTTAAGGAAGAGGAATTCCGAAGGATGGCTTAGAAGCATAACAGGTGATGCTAGTAAAAGAGCTTCAGGCAGAGACAGTACTTCAAAGACTAACTTTCTGGATGAAACTAAGCCTCAGAGTTACGATCAGAGAGAAGTAAAGCCCTCAGACAATCTCAACGAAACCATGCTGAATTTCTTTTCTGAACAGTCAATGTGCAGATTTGGACATTATAACCATTTAGATTATAAGGATATAGAAAAGTTTTATCACGACTACAAGAGCTCTAAAGTGGACAATATCATGTTACAGAACTCGTCGCTGATCTCCAGAATGAACAATTTGGCAATCATGACTGATATTTCCCTGGCTAATTACAATGAGAGCTCCAAGAAAGTGAATTCGGAAGAAACAGCAAATATGACCTCCTCGGGTCATGTGTTTTGCTGGAGACCCGAGTGGTGCCATCGGATGGTAGATAAAAACAGCACAGGAAGTGTCGGCAACAAAGTGAGTCTTGTCTTGGCTCCTGCACTTGCTGCTTTAGGTCTCAAGGTCCCTATGATCTCCGGTCGTGCTCTCCAATTGACGGGAGATACTCTGGACAAATTGGAATCCATCCCTGGCTTCACAGTCGACTGCACTAAAGATAAAATCGAGCAGATGATGGAAGACGTCGGATGCTGCATCGTAGGACAGACAGAGGAGCTGGTGCCAACAGATAAGGAGATTTACCGCTGCAAGGATCTGACGGCTACCGTAGATAGCGTTCCTCTAAGGAGATGCTCAATTGTGTCCAAAAAGCTGGCTGAAGGAGTGTGCGCTTTGGTTTATGATGTTGAATTCGGAAAAGGAGCTATTGATCTCATCAGTACAGAAGATGTTGCTGTTGATTTAGTTAAGAAAATGGTTGCAGCATCACAAGCTCGTGGAATGAAGAGTTTGAGTTGTTCAGCTGTTATCAGCAACATGGATTCACCTCTTGAAAACTCTGTTGACAACTCTCTGGAAGTGATGGAAGCTGTTCAGTGTTTCCTTGGTGACGGATCATTGGAACTGCAAGAGCTCGTCGAAGAGTTAGGAGGAGAACTTCTGCGTTTGGTGAACATTGTGGATAATAGGGTAGATGAAGCATCACGTGTCCGCAAGGTTCTGCATAACGGCAATGCTTTGAACAAGTTTCGTAACATGTTAATAGAACAAGGAGTATCTGAAGATGTTGCAAGCTGGCTATGTGAAGGTAAAACAGAAAAAATATTGCTAGCAGCCCGACACATCACTGATTTCACTTATACAGGAGAAACAGGTAAGGTTGTCGGATTAGAAGCTGCAGTTCTAGCAAGAGTATGGAAGGAGGAGATGGACCGAAGCGCTAAAAAGAATTATGGAGCTGATATTATATTTGTGAAGCACCTTGGGGATCAAATTGAATCAGGTGAAATATGGCTGAAGGTTCATCACGACAGTTCTGAATTAAGTGAAAGTCAACTGACAAAAGGGTCAGATTGCAGGATGAAAATTCTCCCTAGATTTTACGTCACTAATGACTTTCATTCCTTGTTACTGTTGATAGAAGTAAAAATCCAAAGAAGAAAACTTTCGACAAAGAAGAAAACTTTTTACAGGTTTTGCACGAAAACTCTTAGTCGATTCTTCTCCCTGCAGAGACATAAACGTGTTCACAAGGGCTATAGGCCTTACACGTATTATGTTTGTGGACGAGGCTTCAGTCAGAAAAGAAATCTACGTCATAATGAGATTCGCTTTCATTTTGACACAGACGTGGTATATCGCATTCGTCGATGTCCAGCTACAAAGTGCAAGGTGGTTCACGTGGATCGTTTGGCCCCGTTTCATCGAAGAACTGAAGAAGCTTTGGAATCCAGAATTGTTCGGGACGAACAATACCTAGGAAGGGGGCAGTGTTACGACAGAAGGATCTGGCAACCGAAAGCAAAGTTTCAGCCAACGAAGAACGTTGGGAGAATTTGAAGAAGAAGAGTGGAGCGTTAACGGTCGTTGTGTTGTAACGGTCGTTGTGTTGTAACGGTCGGTGAGTTCGAAAATGGACGGTGAGCTGTTCTGAGACAGTGCGCGTAAGTATCAAGAAGTAACTTGATGTGTTGTGTATACGCGGAAGGATAAAAGTGGGATCTTTTATCGTTAAGTATCAAGAAGTAACTTGATGTGTTGTGTATACGCGGAAGTATAAAAGTGGGAACTTTTATGGCTAACTTCGAATGTCTACACGGACTGTCTTTTTGTTCGGCTAGTGTGTGAAAAGTTATTAGCACAGGACGAGAATTGGTTTACGAGTGAAGATCTTCGGGTGACCTGGTAAATCAAGTAAAAGGTAGTATTTAGTAAAATACACAGAGCTGATATTGTGTGCTTTACGCAGGAAGATTGATGACTTGTGCATGTTAATAGTTGATTTGTTAATAAGATACTTCATCCATATTTCCTTTGTAACAATTTACCTTGTATTGAATTTGGTTTTGAAATATAGCTTTTAATACTCACGCTCAGTGGCTATCCATTTTTGTGATCCGCAACAATATTATGTCCTGAATAACTCAGATATAGAACACGGCAACTTCTTAAATAAGTTTTTTTTTTGTGGGGGGAGGATGAGATATGACTCAAACTGTGACAAAAAATATTGTTGTAAATAAAATTTTAAGCATATTTGATTATAATCTGTATCTTCAGTCACATTTTTTCCATTAAATACCTATTCTAAAAGTTATAGGTTGGTTGTTTTATCTCTGAGCGGCACATTTTTTGCACACCATGGGCTAAATGGCCAGGTCACAAGGACCCCCGAAGGCTCAGAGAAGTTGAGGAATGGGACCCACTGGGACAGCTGTTGGGAGACAGAGGGTAGCATCCCGTCAAAACCATCCAGCGTGTTCTTTAACGTGCAGAGGGTATGTCTCTCCCGCACACGGTGTCACAAGGACCCCGAAGGCTCAGAGAAGTTGGGGGAAGGGACCCACTGGGACAGCTGTTGGGAGACAGAGGGTAGCATCCCGTCAAAACCATCCAGCGTGTTCTTTAACGTGCACAGGGTATGTCTCTCCCGCACACGGAACACTGCTTAACGTCCCATCCGACGGATGGCCGTCCTTCCTAGCTCATCAGTGTCCCCTACTGACCGTAGGCAGGGCGGGGAGTTTGGCGGAGATAAATCTCAACGCTGACCCACAATATGAAAATCCTCTAATAATTTGGTAGGGCAGTTTATATATATATAGAGAGAACGTTATGAGATTTAATTCTGCATTTTCTTTAAACTATCTGTTGATAAAAACGCTTTGCACCAATTATGGAAAATGTCTTTTAAGATAAGAAAACTAACTCCCTTTCACTTGAAAGATTAAGAGAGCTGTGAATATTTTTCTTCTAATGCCTCGTAAAGGAGAAACATGACCTTTATTACAGTAACCTTTATTACAGTAGTGTGTTGGTTGAACCATGTACAGTAGTGTATGTAACAAAACCTTTATTACAGTAGTGTGTTGGTTGAACCATGTACAGTAGTGTATGTAACAAAACCTTTATTACAGTAGTGTATTGGTTGAACCATGTACAGTAGTGTATGTAACAAAACCTTTATTACAGTAGTGTGTTGGTTGAACCATGTACAGTAGTGTATGTAACAAAACCTTTATTACAGTAGTGTGTTGGTTGAACCATGTACAGTAGTGTATGTAACAAAACCTTTATTACAGTAGTGTGTTGGTTGAACCATGTACAGTAGTGTATGTAACAAAACCTTTATTACAGTAGTGTGTTGGTTGAACCATGTACAGTAGTGTATGTAACAAAACCTTTATTACAGTAGTGTGTTGGTTGAACCATGTACAGTAGTGTATGTAACAAAACCTTTATTACAGTAGTGTGTTGGTTGAACCATGTACAGTAGTGTATGTAACAAAACCTTTATTACAGTAGTGTGTTGGTTGAACCATGTACAGTAGTGTATGTAACAAAACCTTTATTACAGTAGTGTGTTGGTTGAACCATGTACAGTAGTGTATGTAACAAAACCTTTATTACAGTAGTGTGTTGGTTGAACCATGTACAGTAGTGTATGTAACAAAACCTTTATTACAGTAGTGTGTTGGTTGAACCATGTACAGTAGTGTATGTAACAAAACCTTTATTACAGTAGTGTGTTGGTTGAACCATGTACAGTAGTGTATGTAACAAAACCTTTATTACAGTAGTGTGTTGGTTGAACTATGTACAGTAGTGTATGTAACAAAACCTTTATTACAGTAGTGTGTTGGTTGAACCATGTACAGTAGTGTATGTAACAAAACCTTTATTACAGTAGTGTGTTGGTTGAACCATGTACAGTAGTGTATGTAACAAAACCTTTATTACAGTAGTGTGTTGGTTGAACCATGTACAGTAGTGTATGTAACAAAACCTTTATTACAGTAGTGTGTTGGTTGAACCATGTACAGTAGTGTATGTAACAAAACCTTTATTACAGTAGTGTGTTGGTTGAACCATGTACAGTAGTGTATGTAACAAAACCTTTATTACAGTAGTGTGTTGGTTGAACCATGTACAGTAGTGTATGTAACAAAACCTTTATTACAGTAGTGTGTTGGTTGAACCATGTACAGTAGTGTATGTAACAAAACCTTTATTACAGTAGTGTGTTGGTTGAACCATGTACAGTAGTGTATGTAACAAAACCTTTATTACAGTAGTGTGTTGGTTGAACCATGTACAGTAGTGTATGTAACAAAACCTTTATTACAGTAGTGTGTTGGTTGAACCATGTACAGTAGTGTATGTAACAAAACCTTTATTACAGTAGTGTGTTGGTTGAACCATGTACAGTAGTGTATGTAACAAAACCTTTATTACAGTAGTGTGTTGGTTGAACCGTTGCTTTAATGGGGAAGAGAATACAGTAGTCTTCGTTTAGGTAGCAGTTTAGTATCGAATACTATTATACCACTTCTGAGGATGTTACGTTAAAACAGTTCCTCCAAGGATTTTTTTTTTCTACTGATGAAAAGGAAGTACAAGAGTTCCAATCATTTATATCAAACTCTGTGCAGCATCCAGGCTCGTAATCTATAGTTCCCAGGTTCGAGTCCCAGCTGGGTCAGCGTTGAGATTTATTTCCGCAAAATTCCCCGCCCTACCCACGGTCAGTAGGGGACACCGATGGGCTTGGAAAAGCCGCCGTCCGTCGGATGGGACATTAAGCCGTGGCCCCGTGTGCGGGAGAGCCATACCCTGTGCACGTTAAAGAACACGCTGGATGGCCTTGACGGGAGGCTACCATCTGTCTCCCAACAGCTGTTCCAGTGGGTCCCCTCCCCGAACCTTCTCTGAGCCTTCGGGGTCCATGTGACCTGGCCATTTAACCCATGGTGTGCAAAAAAGTGCCGCTCAGAGGTAAAACAACCCAACCCTGTACAGCATTTGCTAACCAATTTCAAACGGATATTTTGTTCTAAGGTTCAGTTCAGTTTCATGGTTCATTTTTATGGTTCATTTTTATTTCCGTGCGGGTTGCTATTGTTTTCGATTCAAGTTCCGATTAGTGTTCGATTCCTTGATTGGTAGATTTTATATTTTTATATTCCACCGAACAGAAAGGTTATAAAAAGGTTATAAAATCTTATTCCATATAAAATATCGTTATAAGTTTTTTTTTTATATCCCCAGTTAGTGTCTGGCATATAATATGAGGTTAAAATAAAATTATACAAAGGCAACTATTTTGGATTTCAAAGCAGGTAGACAAATTACAGAGATTTCGTATAAGACGGCAGGACTTTTTTTTGGGGGGGGGGGGGAGGGGGTCCGTAATCTCTGGTCTTCCCTGGGTTCGTTCCTACATACGGCTATGTTGTATCGAAAATAAATGGTCCTAGTCTCCAAGAGTAGTCCCATGTACAGTCGCTCAAAAAAAGTATCCGAACACTGTGTTGATTACAGAATTCAGAAAAAATATCTGGCAATAATTTTTTTTAGAAATTAGTGATCTGGCAACCTTCGTGTCACGTGACACGAAGGTTGCCAGATCACTAATTTCTAAAAAAAAATCGTTGCCAGATATTTTTTCTGAATTCTGTAATCAGCCATAGTGTTCCGATACTTTTTTGAGCGATTGTACAGTTCGGGATTGAATTCAGAACCTAATGTCCGTGTGTCGGCTGTGTTCAAAGCATACCAGAGAAGGAATTGGATCAGTCGATTGCGCCCCGGAATCATAACCTGATGTTCCCAGGTTCGGTTCTTGACTTTTTTTTTCCCGCTAATCTTAGCTTTGTCTACTGATGGGAAAGTGAACACTGTAAGAATTAAAAGGAAAAATCTTCCAGTAAGAAAAGACCACCGTCCAGTAAGAAAGACCACCTTCCAGCAAAAAAAGACCACCATCCAGTAAGAAAAGATCGCCTTCCAGTAAGAAGAGACCACCGTCCAGAAAGAAAAGATCACCGTCCAGTAAAAAAAGACCGCCTTCTAGTAAGAAAAGACCGCCTTCTAGTAAGAAAAGACCACCTTCCAGTAAGAAAAGATCGCCTTCCAGTAAGAAAGACCACCGTTCAGTAAGAAGAGACCACCATCCAATAAGAAAAGACCGTCTTCCAGTAAGAAGAGACCACCGTCCAGAAAGAAAAGATCACCGTCCAGTAAGAAAAGACCACCTTCCAGTAAGAAAAGACCACCTTCCAGTAAGAAAAGACCACCTTCCAGTAAGAAAAGACCACCGTCTGTAGGATGGGAAGTTAAGCAGTAGTTCTGTTTGCAGGAGAGACCTACCCGTCTCGCGTTAAAGAACATTCTCGTTTATCTTGACAGAAGGCTTTGTTCTGTTTCTTAATTGCTGTTCAGTGGCCTTTCCCCTATCCAACTCTGAGCCTTTGGGGTCTTTGAGACCTGGCCATTTAGTCCAATGTGTTCACAAAAGTGCCAATCAGAGTTAAAACAACCGAGGAGCCAAAAGCATCGCATCTCAATGGCAACAACATTTCTCCAAAGGTGCGAATAGGATGAAGTGATGGAGTGCGAAGAGATGCAGGTTAAAAAAAAAAAGACAAAAGCTCCCTGTCGGATCAGTTCGATCTGCTTCTCTAATGGTTCATCGACCATGGCGTGGCTCAGGGGGTGGGGGCGGGGGGGGGGGGGGAGGGAGGGGAGAGACATTGCATAAAATGACCATTAGCTGGAGATCGCTCGTGCCTACGTGCAATAGAGACGTGAATCTGCGGGGACAGAGTTTGCGTGAGGTGGCAGGGAGGCTGTTCTGCTGATCAGGTGGGGGATGATACAGAAGTGATGCGGAAGAGCCGAGGCAGGAGAGTGATGAGCATTCGTACACCTGTCAGGGGGTCATCAGCGAATGGGAGAACAGAGAGCAGAAAAGCTCTCTGGTGTTTACCATCTTTTAAAACACAAATTTCTTTCTCTCGGGATAAAGTTTTACGGATGATCTTTCACGTAGCCCAGATGGTCTAATGGTTCTTTTGAGAGACAATTTGGGACCGTCTATTACTGTTATTGGGCGGGGGTCTTGATATATCAGGAGATGGCAGAAACATTTGACTACTAATGGAAGTTTTTTCCTCTCTACATTCCCCCCTCCCCCCGTCTTCATCCCCGTCCCCTCCTCCCTCTCTCTCTCATCTCTGTTGCCATGGAAGTGAAAGGCAAGCAAGCCCGTTAACATCCACAGGAAACTGGAAACAAAAAAGGAACATCATTTGAAACAGAATTGCATTACATTTCCTCAACGCCGTTTCCCTTTTTAGTTTCGTATCTCGATTCTTACACTTTTCCTCCGAAGGTCTTATCATCAGTTTGATGCAGCAGTAAAGTGTAAAATCTTTTGATGTAACTCGGTCCCCCCCCCCCTCCCCTTAAGCTTTTGCTCTTCAAAACGCGTGTGCTGTTAAGGATATTCCTATTCATTACATGACGGTTCGAGTGGCACTTTCTGCTTGGGGTTTTCCTAAGTAGCGCCTAATGGGACAAAAAATTTACATCTGTGTAGTTTGTGAAGGTTCTCTTTGAGGAAAATGATCTGCGAGACGGGGCAATTGAAAACGACTTATTCTTTATCTGGATTGGGTTGTTTTATCACTGAGCAGCCTTTTTTTTTGCAAACAATGGGCTAAATGGCCAGGTTCACAAGGACCCCGAAGGCTCTGAAATGGTTGAGGGAGTGGACCCACTGGAACAGCTGTTGGGAGACAGATGGTAGCCTCCCGTCAAGGCCATCCAGCGTGTTCTTTAACGTTGTTAATTGAGTAGTTTTACCTCTGAGCGGCACTTTTTTGCACACCATGGGCTAAATGGCCAGGTCACAAGGACCCCGAAGGCTCTGAAATGGTTGAGGGAGTGGACCCACTGGAACAGCTGTTGGGAGACAGATGGTAGCCTCCCGTCAAGGCCATCCAGTGTGTTCTTTAACGTTGTTAATTGAGTAGTTTTACCTCTGAGCGGCACTTTTTTGCACACCATGGGCTAAATGGCCAGGTCACATGGACCCCGAAGGCTCAGAGAAGGTTGGGGGAGGGACCCACTGGAACAGCTGTTGGGAGACAGATGGTAGCCTCCCGTCAAGGCCATCCAGCGTGTTCTTTAACGTTGTTAATTGAGTAGTTTTACCTCTGAGCGGCACTTTTCTTTTTGCCCACAATGGGCTAAATGGCCAGGTCACAAGGACCCCGAAGGCTCAGAGAAGGTTGGGGGAGGTGACCCACTGGAACAGCTGTTGGGAGACAGATGGTAGCCTCCCGTTAAGGCCATCCAGTGTGTTCTTTAATGTGCACAAGATATGGCTCTCTCGCATACGACGCCACGGCTTAACGTCTCATCCTACGGACGGCGGCCTTTTCAAGACCATCGGTGTCCTCTACTGACCAACGGCAAGTCAGGAATGTTGGCGAGATAACTCCCAACGCTGGGCCAGATGGGATTCGAACCTGGGAACTGCAAATTAGGAGCCTGACGTGCTATCGACTGAGCCACCCCCGCTCTTAACGATGTCCCCCTCCCCCCTCCCACTTTGAGAGAGAGAGTAATGAAACCAAAAATTTGTTAAATTTATCTACATTCCTGCATTTTTCAAGAAATTTTTTAAAGACCTCTAAAAAGGAGTGGAGAATGGAAATCCAGTCTCCAACCCACTTTTTTTTTTCTAGATCCGGGCCTGAGCATGAAGGCAGGAAAGCGAAACATTTTCGTTTTTAGATGTAAATGAGAATTCCTTTGTTTTGTTTTAAACATGCTATGGTTACCTCTTTACATTTTCCCGAATCATTCCTCAGCAAAAATTCCCACCCCCTACCCACGGTCAGTAGGGGACACCAATGGGCTTGGAAAGGCAGCCGTCAGTCGATTGGAACGTTAAGCCGTGGCACTGTGTGCGGGAGAGCCATACCCTGTGCACGTTAAAGAACACGTTGGATGGCCTTGACGGGAGGTTACCATCTTGACGGGAGGTCTCCCAACAGCTGTTCCAGTGGGTCCCCTCCCCCAACCTTCTCTGAGACTTCGGGGTCCTTGTGACCTGGTCATTTAGCCCATGGTGTGCAAAAAAGTGCCGCTCAGAGGTAAAACAACCCAATGTTAAAGAACACGCTGGATGGCCTTGACGGGAGGTTACCATCTGTCTCCCAACAGCTGTTCCAGTGGGTCCCCTCCCCCAACCTTCTCTGAGACTTCGGGGTCCTTGTGACCTGGTCATTTAGCCCATGGTGTGCAAAAAAGTGCCGCTCAGAGGTAAAACAACCCAACGTTAAAGAACACGCTGGATGGCCTTGACGGGAGGTTACCATCTGTCTCCCAACAGCTGTTCCAGTGGGTTCCTTCCCCCAACCTTCTCTGAGGCTTCGGGGTCCATGTGACCTGGCCATTTAGCCCATGGTGTGCAAAAAAGTGCCGCTCAGAGGTAAAACAACCCAACCCAACAACCCGAATCATTCATTAGTTCGTAGGACCATTGTTAAAGGAGGCAGAGATCCAGTGTGTTCTTTAATGTGCACAAGATATGGCTCTCTCGCATACGACGCCACGGCTTAACGTCTCATCCTACGGACGGCGGCCTGGAAAGGTTGCCGTCCATAAAGTTCAACATTAAAGAACGTACAGTTTCACATTAAAGAACACACTGGATCTCTGCCTCCTTCAACAATGGTCCTACGAACCGTTAAAGGAGGCAAGTCGGGAAATGGAAAACTTCATTCTCTTTTCAAACGGGCATCTCATATTCACTGGAGTTGATATGTTATTTAAACTAATAGAACTAGAAGATCTAAGGGACCTAGGTTCGAGCCCTGGGTAAGGCATAGATGTTTGTGTTGGATTTCTGCTGAGGTTTCTGCTGATCTTCTACTTTGGCATATAAACTGGCAGGCTCCTGTCAGACCACTGTGGAGCAGCTGCTTGAAGGGGTATTTATTTATTTATTATTATAATTTATCCAATATTTCAAAATGGAGTCATCACCGTCTTCATCTAAGTGGTGACGTCAGTTTCTCGGTGTTGGACTTTCCACAAACGCAAGTCCTGCCAATTGAAACAAGAAATAGTTATAACTGAGATCAAAGACTCCAACGATTCTACATATAATTATTTTGATGTGAAATGCACCTTTTTATTTACAGTTCTTTTTTAATGTCTCCAGAGTAGAAAAAAACAGACGTCCAGTACAAAGTCTTGAAATGGTTGTCAGCAATAAAATGCATATATATATATTATTTTAGGAGGACATCCATTTTTTAAAAAAAATTCTGACAGTTTTAACGGCCTTAAAATTTTTGAAAATATAATTTGGATTAAGGTGACCCCCCTCCACTACAACTGATAATGCAAAGATAAAAAAAAAACCAAAAACAAACTGAAATCCAATCAAACGAGATAATTTTTTGACACCAATCAACGGCTTTATTTTGGGGGGGGGGAAGGGGGAATGGATTGCTGAGTTGTTTTACCCCTGAGAGGCATTTTTGCGAACAAAATGGGCTAAATAACCAGGTCACAAGAACCCCAAGGGCTGAGAGAATGTTGAGGAGAGGGGACCCACTGGACAACTGTTAAGAGACAGATGATAGTCTCCTGTCAAAACCTGGGGCGGGGGTGGCTCAGTCGGTAGCGCGCCAGGCTCGTAATCTGTAGTTCCCAGGTTCGAGTCCCAGCTGAGTCAGCGTTGAGATTTATCTCCGCAAAATTCCCCGCTCTACCCACAGTCAGTAGGGGACACCGATGGGTTTGGAAAGGCCGCCGTCCGTCGGATGGAACGTTAAGCCGTGGCCCCGTGTGCGGGAGAGTCATACCCTGTGCACGTTAAAGAACACGATGGATGTCCTTGACGGGAGGCTACCATCTGTCTCCCAACAGCTGTTCCAGTGGGTCCCCTCCCCCAACCTTCTCTGAGCCTTCGGGGTCCATGTGACCTGGCCATTTAGCCCATGGTGTGCAAAAAAGTGCCGCTCAGAGGTAAAACAACCCAACCTGTCAAAACCATCCATCATGTTCTTTAACGTGAACAGGGTATGGCTCTCCAGCACATGGCAAACAATACAAAATAAAGTTCGCTGTTGTTTATGGATATAGGCATCTTTGGATTTTGGAAGTTGCAAAACTACCCCAAAGTTACAAGGACGAGATACGAGAGAACTACATACGAGAGTCCTCCCCCTCAATTCCATCCCATAGTCTACAACATTAGCATCAACTCCTTTCACCAGCTCTAAAATAAGTGTAAAGGACAAATCGTAATCTGATGTTCGATGCTGTTTCGTTTGCCAAACAACCCTTTCTAGAAGTGAGGTTTTTCCAGCTCCTTTTATCTTCTGCTCGAAAAGCCCATCTCTTTCGCTCGTCACGTCATCCTCCTTTGCTCACGTCCACCAGCACGTGTTCCGTGCCAACTGCTAATCCATCAACGTTCAATTTCCGTTTCCTTCATCTCTCTGTTTCCATAGAGATAAACTCCTTCCTCCTCTTCTTCGTCGGTTCGCATTAAACCAAAGTATACAGCTGTTAGGGATTTTAAAACTTGGTTGTTACAAGAAGGCATTAAATTTTGGGAAACATTTGATAAATACATCTACCGTTGCCTTGGCAACGACATAAATACACGACAGCCTCCAAACGATCGCCTCTCGGGTCCCGACGACGGCACGAAAGAGGATTCGCACGACACGAACAGAGCCGAAAGGAACGCGTATAAATTGTAACCAACTGTTGATAAAGTCTTTAATCGTGTCACGATTGACTTCAGATATTTATTTCGAACTCTTCCTTTTAAATGTTAAATGATGATATGCTTGGGTTGTTTTTTCTCTGAGCGTCACTTTTTCTTAAGGAATAAATTGCCAGGTCACAAAGACCCCAAGGACTCAGAGAACGTTGGGAAGGGAATGCCTTGTATAACGCTTAGGACACAGATGGTAGCCTCCTGTTAAGACCTTCCATCATGTTTTTTTTTTACCTTGCACAGGAAGTGACCCCCAATGTCCCAAAGTGACCCTAGCTATAACGGAAGTGACCCTAAAAAGAGTCCAAAGACTACTCCCAAAAGACAACTAAAACGCCCTGTAAGCTACCCTAATTGTAGGATAATAACCGGAAGTGACCCCTCCTATAGAGTTCAATGAGACACACCGGAAGTGACCCCTCCAAAAAACGGAAATGACCCAAAATGATCCAAAGTGACCCAGTGGTCCGCAGTAAAAAAAACGCCCTAAAAGGTCTTAGAAGACCCTAAAGTGACCCAAGGCCATCCATCGTGTTCTTTACTGTCGACCGTGGCTGTCTTGCTCAGGGAGCCATGGCTTAACGTTCCATCCAACGGACGACGACCTTTCCAAGCTCATCGGTGTTCTTCTTTCTCACCTTGCATAAGGCATGGCGTGGACATAAATCTCCACCACTTGGGACCCTTGGGACTCGAATCTGGGAATTTCAGATTACGAGCCTGGCGCGCTACCGACTGGAAGTCGAGTGACTAGCGTGATTGGTTACTGATCGAAAGGACCTGGGTTCGAGTCTCTAATAAGGTGTAGATATTTCTTTTCTTGAATGGTCTTTCTACTGAGGTCTCGCCATTCTCACAGATCTTGTCTATGGTGTAATAAACTGGCAGGTTCCCGGGTTGGGTTGTTTTACCTCTGAGCCGCACTTTTTTGCACACCATGGGCTAAATGGCCAGGTCACATGGACCCCGAAGGCTCAGAGAAGGTTGGGGGAGGGGACCCACTGGAACAGCTGTTGGGAGTACAGATGGTAGCCTCCCGTCAAGGCCATTCAGCGTGTTCTTTAACGTGCACAGGGTATGGCTCTCCGGCACACGGGGCCACGGCTTAACGTCCCATCCGACGGACGGCGGCCTTTCCAAGCCCATCGGTGTCCCCTACTGACCGTGGGTAGGGGGTGGGAATTTTGCGGAGATAAATCTCAACCCTGACCCAGCTGGGACTCGAACCTGGGAACTACAGATTACGAGCCTGGCGCGCTACCGACTGAGCCACCCCGCCCCCATTATTCAATTAGAGAATATTCATTAAATCTATTATTGGAGAATTCTTCAATGAAGATTTTTCTCTATCAGATAATGCATTTTGGTGTAAATCACAGCTGCAAACAATTAATACTTATCAATGAAAATCATTCATATATCGGAGTTAATCATCAATGTATATTGCATTATCAGGGAATATTTATCAGTCTTAATCAATGATCTGCTCAAAATTATTCATCAATGTATATCAGTACAGTTCATCAGGGAATATTTATCATATCACTATTAATCTACTGATCAGTAATTAATCAATCAAATTTAATTAAAATTTAATCAATCAACACGCTATCAGTAATTAATCAATGCTCTATTGGGCAATATACACCCATCCCTCGATTTACACGGTACTCAGTTCACACAATTTTGGCTTTGCACGGTTAAAAAATGCAACCAGTTTCGATTTACACGGTACTGACTGAGATTTCATTTCTATGTACGTCTAAGTCAGTACCGTGTAAATCGAAACTGATTGCATTTTTTGACCGTGCAAAGCCAAAATTGTGTGAACTGAGTACCGTGTAAATCGAGGGATAGGTGTATTCGGTACAGTATCAAGTAGTATTGATCAGTGTTAATCAATGTTGAACTAGAAAATATCATGACGGTCTACGAGTTCAGTATCAGGGAATGTTTATCAGTGTTGATGAATGCTCTAATAGAAAATATTCGTCAGTACATATTGCTGAAACATACAGTCGCTGAAAAAAATATCGCCACCCTCACAGATCCTCCTCACAGATCACACCTCACTAATATTTCGTGTCACGTGACACGAAGGTTGCCAGATCACTAATGTCCAAAAATATCGTTGCCAGATATTTTTCTGAATTCTGTAATCAAACATAGCGTTCGGATACTTTTTTGAGCGACTGTAGGTGATCATATTATTTTGATACTAGATCGTGTGGGCTCACTCACGGAAATATTGAGCGTGTGCAGTTACCGTTCACAGCAAACTGGAGCGTGTGCAGTAACTGCACACGCTCCAGTTTGCTGTGAACGGTAACTGGAGCGTGTACAGTTGCTGTACGTATCTGGAGCGTGTACAGTTGCTGTACACGCTCCAGATATTTTTCCTGAATTCTGTAATCACGTGACACAAAGTTTGCCAGATCACTAATGTCAAAAAAAAAAAAAATCGTTGCCAGATATTTTTTCTGAATTTTGTAATCACGTGACACGAAGTTTGCCAGATCACTAATGTCAAAAAAAAATCGTTGCCAGATATTTTTTCTGAATTCTGTAATCACGTGACACGAAGGTTGCCAGATCACTAATATCCAAAAAAAAATCGTTGCCAAGATATTTTTTCCTGAATTTTGTAATAAACCGTAGTGTTCGGATATGTCTTTTTTAAGCGACTGTACTCTAGTTTTCAAACGAATTTGAAACTTCCTGGTATAATGGTGAGAATTGCAAAGAAGTAAATATTACAGGGGTGCATTTGTTTATTTTCAATTTTTTTGATATTTCTTTTAATTTCTTTAAACAATAAATTTTTTTACACTGTATCGATTTTGATTTTTATAAATTTCGCGAACTTTACGTCGTGCTATTAAAACGAAATTTTGATTGTATGGCTACTGATTTATGGGACCTGGGTTCGAGCCCCTGGTAAGGCATGGATGTATGTGTCGTTTTTCTGCTGAGGTCCCGCCATCCTCTCAGACCTTCTACTGTGGCATATAAACTGACAGGCTCCTGTCAGACCTCTGTGGCAAGCAGCTGCTTGAGGGGGTATTTATTTATTTTATTTATATATATGCATATGAAAATATGATGTGTGAATAATTTTTAGAAATTGTAGAAATGTAGTCATCAAATAAAATTGTTGAGTAGACCAAAGAAATTTTTTTTTTCATTTACAAAATTGTATGGCTTTTAGATAAAAGAACTTTTGTTTTCCAAGAATGGCAGAAATAGGATGACTTTTGTTGGCTCCAATGATGAGCTGCACAGTCTGTCATTGGTGTTCGTGTTGTTCGTTGACTTTTAAAACGTCCAATGAGGTGCTTGGCTGGGTCATAAGGTCTATAACACATGTATTTCGTATCGTCAGGTTATTTTTTTTCAGATCCAAAAACTCTGATTCTAGTAGAACATTTCGAAAAAACATTCTAGTACATTCTAGTAGAACATTTAGAACATTTCAGTGAATGAAACTTTTGAAAAAGTTGTTGGTTGTAAAACCAAACGAAATGTCACGTGACACGAAGGTTGCCAGATCACTAATTTCTAAAAAAATTCGTTGCCAGATATTTTTTCTGAATTCTGTAATCAACCATAGTGTTCAGATATTTTTTTTGAGCGACTGTAGGTGGTCATATTATTTTGATACTAGATCGTGTGGGCTCACTCACGGGAAATATTGAGCGAACGGCTAACTGGGGTGAAGTTGATAGTACAAGTCAGATAATATAATTCTGTCAGACGAT
>JAWZYU010000086.1:1380000-1409651 GCA_038380435.1 Ryuthela nishihirai | reverse complement strand
GTAACGTTTCTCACTGGTATAACAAGGAAATTTTGTTGCCGTTCGGTAGGGTACCTGAAAAGCATAGGAAATGAATAATGTCCGTATGACGAGCCAAAATAAAGTGGTAGACACCGTCAAATAGCGGTTAACTATCAATTTTATATCCCATAATCAGAATAATGGGCTGCATACTATTTGTTGGTTCGAAATCGATCGAAATTTCATAGCTCTTAGGCTAAAAACTGTAGAATTGGATTACCTATACTGTTAACTAATTATTCACTACAAAGTTACTTACCTGAAGGAAAATATAAAAGAACCACAAACACTTCACGAATATTATTTAACTTGATTCAGCTGATACTTTTCGAGCTGCAGAGTTGTGGGTTACAGAAGGTCAGGCCGACGCTATTTATTAACCGCTCGGGCCTTGCCTATGGCTGCTTCTTATACTCGAATCTGTTCGCGATAGGCAAAGCTCTGATAACTACCAACCCTCAAAATAGGATGACTTATTCGCCATATTTTAATAGGTAACGCGGCAAATGGAACAGCGAGAAAAGCATTGGACGTTTTCAATAATAGGCGAATGACATCTGAGAGTGACGATTGAGGATGTATTGTTTGCACAGTCCGGAGGAAGTGACATTTACATTGTTTCGTATTCCCAACAGAGGGATTTGTTTCCTCTTCCGCACTTACATTTTTCGGTATCTTCTATGTGAAATTTACTAAAAATTACCTAGTACCTCTTTCAAAAGTTTTTCGGATTCACCGTGAGTATCTTAAATTTTCGGTGAAGAAAGACAATGAACATCACCAAGGCGTGAGACGCTAGTGATGCTCTTCTAGGATATTAATGAAAGGTTGTTTACAGGAAAATTACAGACAAGCGTTTAGGACTTCAATCTTATCTACTGTTATGCCACCACTGTGAATTCCGATGACGATGAGAAAATAGGTTTTACAGACAACTTCAAGGTATTTCGAATTCTGTGAAGAAATGAGATGTTAGCCTTGTTCTACGTGACGTCAATGCCAATGTTAAACTCAATTGCTTCAGAATAACTAACACTTATTACAAAGACCGCGAAATACATAAGTACACGTGGGTTTCATCTCATGGGCTTGCATATGCATAAGAACGTTATAGATTATATATTGATTAACAGCAAATGGACTACTTCTGTTAGAAAGAACAGGTCATATTCGGAAGCTGAAATTGGATCTGACCATTATCTTGTTAAAAGCGTTTTGCGTTTTAAACTTAAGAAGTGTTGTGTTAAGGTTAAAAAATTTACCTTTAATTATGAAGCTGTGAAAGACCTAATTAGAGTACATCTTATCATGATAGGTTACTTACTCATTATGACAGTCGTGCTTTGCTTGCTACTTAAGTTCAGGAAAAATGTGACCACTTAAAATACTTTTTTGGAAACTAAAAGTACTCTGTTACGTAAAATGAAGCAGAGGACGCATAATTATCCGAGTGACAAGGCACTTGAGTTTATTTTAGAAAGAAAGAACTACAGGAATGTCCTGAATCAATATTAATCCTAATAGAAAACATTATAGAGCGCTTAATAAACGTGTAAAGGATCAGTTGGCTCCTGATAATAATCTTTGGCTGACAGAGCCGCAGAAGCAGTTGGACAGCACAGAGCTCTAGCAGGCAATTCTGCGAAACAAATAACTTGTAAAGTAATTACAAAGGCCTAAAGGTAAAATTTTACACTGCACCGACGAAACTATCTATTCTCCTACCGAAATTTCAAATGTGTCATCAATAATTATTATTTACCACAGTGATAAGAAATTCAGCTACAGATTGTATGACTTCCTCAGAATAAAAACTATAACGTGTGAATATAAATTAAAAGTTAAATTACTAGAAGAATACAGCGGTTAAATAAGGATTACAAACGATATCGCGAAAACACGGACGTGACGTCATCAGTGGAATGTCTAGTGTTGCCACTATAATTTTTATAATATATTTCAGAAACTAAGTGTATAAATCCAAAAGAATTTCTAATCATAAAATATTAACTGGTAGTTATTTCGTTTTTTAATTTTGGTAAATATTTTTATAATAATCGGAAACATTTAAATAAAATCTTAATAAGTAAATTATTTTGAATGTTATTAAAATAAATTAAATTACCTTTAACATATCTTACACCAATGGAAGGAATTGCTTGTTTAGGGATATTTATTTTCGCTCTTTTTGTTGAAGGCTATCCAGACAGGCGGTAATGGGTCAAACAGATGTGAAAGCCTGTACATAAAAAAAACTGCCGTTTGATCATTTACGATATAGAAATATTTGTACGCATACTGTAACGACAAATACCAAAATGAACAAATCAAAAATTAAGCAAAGATTTTTTTTTCCTCGGACAACTATTAGTTCTACTGACCGATAAGCTTGGAAAGGCCGCCATCCGTTGGATGGGATCTTAGGCGTGTCGTCGTGTGCGGGAAAGCCATACCCTGTGTACGTTAAAGAACACGATGGATGGCCTTGACGGGAGGCTACGATCTGTCTCACAACAGCTGTTCCAGTGGGTCCCCTCCCCCAACCTTCTCTGAGCCTTCGGGGTCCATGTGACCTGGCCATTTAGCCCATGGTGTGTAAGAAAGTGCCGCTCAGAGGTAAAATAACTCAACGTTAAAGAACACGCTAGATGGTCTTGACGGGAGGCTATCATCTGTCTCACAACAGCTGTTTAGCCTCCCGCAAATTTCTCTGAGCCTTCGGGGTTCGTGTGACCTGGCCATTTAGCCCATGGTGTGTAAGAAAGTGCCGCTCAGAGGTAAAACAACTGAACGTTAAAGAACACGCTGGATGGTCTTGACGGGAGGCTACCATCTGTCTGACAACAGCTGTTCCAGTAGGTCCCCTCCTCCAACCTTCTCAGCCTTCGGGGTCCATGTGGCATGGCCATTTAGCCCATGGTTTGCGAAAAAGTACCATACCCTGTTTACGTTAAAGAACACGCTGGGTGGCCTTGACGGGAGGCTATCATCTGTCTCACAACAGCTGTTTAGCCCCGCCCAAATTTCTCTGAGCCTTCGGGGTGCATGTGACCTGGCCGTTTAGCCCATGGTGTGTAAGAATGTGCCGCTCAGAGGTAAAACAACTCAACGTTAAAGAACACGCTGGATGGTCTTGACGGGAGGCTGCCATCTGTCTCACAACAGCAGTTTCAGTGGGTCTCCTCCCCTAACCTCTGATCCTTCGGGTCCATGTGACCTGGTCATTTAGCCGATGGTGTGACAAAAAGTGCCGCTCAGAGGTAAAACAACCCAACTCGGGGAGGAAAGACAATAAACATCACCAAAGCGTGGGTCTGCTTCTCAGCAGACACGCTAGTGATGCTCTTCTGGGATAAGAGTGCATTAATGAAAGGTTGTTTAGAGCAAAATTACAGACAAGCGTTAAGGACTTCAATCTTATCTACTGTTATGCCCCCACTGAGAATGCCGTTGAGGATGAGAAAAAAGGTGTTTACAGACTCCACACTGTCTCCCACACACAGATTCTCATACCAGCTTCCATTTCAAAGGAAATTCGTAACTCTTTGCTGTCCGAACATGTAGTAACTAGTAGATTTCTTCTATTTTGACGGGAAAGAAAACGAAGGTTGTTAGTTTTAAGGACAGGACCGTTACCTACTTAACGAGTTTTCATGTGACATGGAACTTGTTCCAATCGGGCCGCAAATTTCTAACATTTAACATAAAGTGGGCCGCATGTAGAATGAGAAATAAACTTTTTTTTTTTTTTTTGGGGGGGGGGGGGGCTTTTATTTCCTGCATAGGTGAACCATGAGTTAACTGATAGTTTTTGATATTAACTATTATGGAAATACTTAAGGAAAGTTTTCAGCGTAAGAAGTAAATTAATTTTTTTTTCAAATTAAAAACGACCGGTTTGGTTTTAAAGAAAATAAATATATAAACAATTTTAATATTTATTTTTAAAACTTGACCGTCAGTGTAATATATTATGCAAAATCTGTTGGCAACACCATGAAACAGTGCTGCTGACGTCATCTCGGTGTTTTTGCTAGTTTATCATTAACCCGTATTCACAGGCCGCGCTAACTTTCTCGGTAACCTATCAGAAACAGAATTGGGTGCATTGAATTAGATTATTCCTATTGTTTATTAAGAAGGATTTATTTATTTTTTTAAAGTTGAGTGCTTAGCGCGCTTGGCTCCTGATCTAAGAGACCTGGGTTCGAGTCCCGGGTACGGCATGGTTGTTTTTTGTCGTTTTTCTGCTGATGGCGTGCCATCCTCTCAGACCTTCTACTCTGGTATATAAACTGACAGGCTCCTGTCAGACTTCTGTGGTAAGCAGCTGCTTGAGGGGATATTTATTTATTTATTATTAAAAGTTGAGAAACATCCTGAAACAAATTTTAGAGAATATAATAGCAGGAATTAGATTCAAGGAATTAAATTAATTAACCTTATTCGTGACGGAAATGCACATTACGAAACAAAAGGCGTATCCGGTTTAACGATTCGAAAAGCATTGTTGTGTCGTCGATTATTTAGCATAAGGTTTGTTTTCTTCCTTTCTCTTTAATCGTGAAACTCACAATGTAACATTTACTAGTGAATATAAAACTTATGTTTTCAACTGAAATAGATTTCATTGGTTGTTTAGATATGGTTATTTGTGTTATTAAGATCTTTCCGGGAGTCTTCGAAACGACACTTAGGAGTCATTTCTGCAGATAAGTTTAGTCTGTAGTCATTCTGCAAATAAGTCATCTGTCTCCCAACAGCTGTTCCAGTGAGGCCCCTCCCCCAACCTTCTCTGAGCCTTCGGGGTCCTCGTGACCTGGCCGTTTAGCCCATTGTCTACAAAAAAAATGCCGATCACATGTAAAACTACCAACTCTGAGCGCTATATGATATCATATGCATTTTATTCTATGTATTTCCAGTCAGATATTCAAATTGATTCTGTTTACATTTAAAAGCATCCAGCTTACAAAGAGGTTTATTCGTATGCATCACAGCGTATTCCTGCTATTATATTCTCTAAAAATTGTTTCAGGATGTTTCTCAACATTTAATAATAAATAAATAAATACACCCTCAAGCACCTGCTTACCACAGAGGTGTGACAGGAGCCTGTCAGTTTATATGCCACAGTAGAAGGTCTGAGAGGATGGCATGCCCTCAGCAGAAAAACGACACAAAACAGCCATGCCGTACCCGGGACTCGAACCCAGGTCTCTTAGATCAGTAGCCAAGCGCGCTAACCACTCAAATTAAAAAAATAAATAAATCCTTCTTAATAAACAAGAGGAATAATCTAATTCAATGCAAGCAATTCCCGAGAAAACCGTGTAAAAAAATAAACCTTTAAAAAAAAATGCAGTGCATATGAAAAAATATATATGAAAATCTTTTAAGTATTGATTTGATTTTTATTAATTTAAACACATTTTTAAATATATAAATGTTACTTATCTCGTATAAAAGTGTAAGTTAAAATAGAGTGGCAGAATGAGAAATAAGTGAACTCCTAAAATTAGTGCTGGCTGTGAATACGGGTTTAATAATAAAGTAGCAAAAACACCGAGATGACGTCAGGAGTACTGTTTCGTTGTGTTGCCAGTAGATTTTGCATAATATATTACAGGCTCGTTGAAGTTTTAAAAATGCTTTTCTTAATCGTAACAATGTTCCTATTTAAGGTATATTTTTATATTATGTTTCGATCATCTCTGATACGTAAGATGCATTTTTATTTTTCTACCTACAGAGAAGAAAAATGGTTATATAAAGTTTCGGAGAAGTATAGAAGAAACATTGTGAAGCCGTAGTAAAAGATGGAAGTTGCATACTTTGAGTTTCGCAATGCAAGCTTTTTTGAGTTGTTCCACTGGATTTTTTTTTCTCACCCTCGTACGATACACGGAGGAAGTAACCATTCTTTTGATTTATATATTTTGGGTGAGTTTTTAGTGATGTACAGCGATGTGGAAGGGCTTTACATAGGCAGCAACCATTTATACGTTTACGTTGAACCGTTAAAGCTTTGAAAATTCCCGTTTTTTAAAAGTCATTTTCGGTAAAAAATTTGGTTTTTGCGAGTAATCTCAAGATTAATATTATTCTTTTGGCCCAGAAATGAAAATTAACACTTATGTGCACGTCGTGGTGTAATAAGATAGAAAAATA
The DNA here is from genome assembly GCA_038380435.1 of Ryuthela nishihirai. Lineage (NCBI taxonomy): Eukaryota > Metazoa > Arthropoda > Arachnida > Araneae > Heptathelidae > Ryuthela > Ryuthela nishihirai. The sequence goes on along the minus strand of JAWZYU010000086.1, from coordinate 1,403,459 downwards.
GGAATGGATTGGCATCGCACCTTAACCCTTTTACCGTACGTTTGCAGTGTTTAAAAATTACGTTTATGGTGAATAAATATTTCATTCTAGAGTGAATGGTAGGGTATTTATTGAGAGATGAAATAAACAGTTGCCATTATATTTCTATAAATAGGAATTGACTACGAAATATTTGTGTTGACACGAAATAGGGTTCCCATTAATTGTAGCCATGGAAATATCCCTTTTTTGAACTACGTTATTTGCGTTTTTAGAGTTAAGAACGATAAGATAATTTTACAAATGCTAAGATGGAAAATAATTATCCGGTGCAATACACTAATTATTAAGAGTAAAACTGAAATCGGAACGTGATTTGAAGTTTCATGTCAACTTTGCGTTTGATATTATTTTTTTTAGTGTGTTAAATATTCCAGCGTTCGTCATTTATATATTACGGCAACCAACGTTTTTATATTCGATATTACACGTAGGTCGTACAGATGTGAGAGATATCTAATGCAAATGATATCGAATAAGATATTTGGCTACTAAGGTATTATGCCAATGTTGTCACCTTTTATTTCGTCCATCAGACAGGTATTGTGAGTGACCTCAAGAAAAAATACGTTTTGGAACATGTATTGAACTGAATATATAACTATATTGTGATTTCACAATATAGTTTTGTTGTATTGTTTTCACGAGACACTGAAAATGATTTTCGTCTTCACATTATAGAAATTGTGCTGGAAAGTAACCGAAACCGCGTTGCTGACGTCATCTCTGTTATATTCATTATATTGTAATAATATGATGTTTTCTCATTATATTATTAAGGCGCACACGTATTTCAGTTGGCTTACTTATGGCAATACGTAACTCTTACACGGTATACGTGGGATATTTTATCCTTTAACGAGTCTAGGCAGGGAAAGTTTTCGTTATTGGATTATCTTGGTTATTTGATAGCGATCCCCACTGCTACGTTATGTTCGCTAATATTCGTTCGTATAATATTTACTAATTGGCTTCGATCAGGTACGAGAAATGGTGAGAAAGGAAGCTTAAAGAGAGAAAACTTTGTTGCGGATATGGAGAGGTGTCGCTTCCTTCGAAGTCGGAAAACAATTAAATCAACAATGTTACTTTCAGACGTCAGCAAAGAATTATTACGAATACTTTCATACAGTATACAGTTAATGAAATCTGTTGAAGTCAAACGTACGTTTTTCACGTTTTCTTCTAGGGAATCGAAGATTAGTTGTGCTTAGAAAAATAAGCCGTCTTTTAAGTCACGGAGGTAGGAAGAGGATATTTTAATGATACCGTATATGTGGTTCGAACACTTGTCTTGATTTAAGGGACCTGGGTTCGAGACCCGGGTAAAGGCATGTCTGTTTGTGTCGTTTTTCTGCTGAGGGCCTGCCATCCTCTCAGACCTTCAACTATGGGATATAAACTGACAGGCTCCTGTCAGACCTCTGTGGCAAGCAGCTGCTTGAGGGGATATGTTTTTTATTATATGTACAGTGACCGTACGTCCTTTATTTAAGAGGACAGTCCTTTATTTCACTATCTGTCCTCTAGATTTTTTTTTCTTCTAAAATTGCGATTTTTCCTCTTTTGTTTTCGTGAATTAAAATAGTAAACTGAATATTGGCGCGCAGTAGATGGGTTGAAATTTTTAAATATTTCACCGATAAACAGGAATCTTTTAAAAACATTTTTTTAACTATTATCAACAGAAATTTTTCCTTTAAGTTTTAAAAGTCTCCTGATAATTAAGAAATAACTGCAACTTTTTAAAATTGGAAGTAATTATGAAATGTGTAGCTTTTTTTTTTTGGTATATCACTGTAAAAATTGTTATTAAAAATAATATGTTACTACAGTGTTCGAATTTTTTGCTTTAATAAAATTAAGAATTAAAGTTTTTAATTTGGTATAAAACATGAGCTATTTCTGTTGATTAGTCATGTATTAAAAATATTCCAAATGCGACTTATTTATTGGACTGCAAAAAACCTGGACTTTTACTCAAATTATAGTATGGAGAAACAAAATTAAAAATGGTAGAAATGTTTTCTTTAAACAAGAATTTTTTTTTTTTATTTAGAAATCATTTCTATTAGTTCTTTTTTTTTTTATAAATTTTTATTTGTGTTGCAAGATGCATTTTTTTTACTACATGACTAAAAAAGTCCTATTAAAATGAAAGATATGGTCTTTTTTGTAAAATGTTTTATTTTGAAAAAATCCGGATTTAAATGTTGATTAATTTGGCATATAACATGCCATAATTCCTTTCACTAATTATTTGGGAAAAAAGTTCTAAAGTTAAATTTGGCCTCTGGATGTAAACCAGTTTTTCAGGCTAGACACTTGAAAGGGTTAAGAAAAGTTCATTCTTGTGAAAAATATCTAAATTATGATTGCTTAAAATGCTATTATAGGCTTATATTTTATAATAAATGCAAACTGCTGTTTTTTTCATTATGAAACAATTTGTGATTTGTCCTTTATTTTCTCCGAAAAAATATGGTGAAGCAGGGAAGTAACGCGGCTCGCAGAAACAACAGACGGGCAGCCGGGCCCGTGTTGTTCTCTCGAGGGTGGGAATGGAGGCTTAAAAAATATGTCGCTCTCTGTGTCGGGTAAAGTCGACTAACCGTTCAGGAGAACAGACTGATTTAACGCACACGCTAACAACTTTACCGCGACTTCGCCTACGGACTTTTGGATTCTTACGCGCGAATTATCGTCTATGAATTTCTGATTATTAAAATTATTAATAATTTAAGAGGAATACGTGTATATGGTATACTTTAACGTGTATAGGGTATGGCTGTCCTGCACACAGACCAAAGGCTTAAAGTGCCATCTGACGGACGGCGGTTTTCCAAGCCCATCGGTGTCCTCTACTGACAGTGGGGAATTCTGCCGAGATAAATCTGAACCAGCAGGGTCTCAAACCTGGGAACTAAAGATTACGAGCTTGGCGCGTTACCGACTGAGCCCCTCCCCCCCTCTCTGTGTTTTGAGTTCCTATTTGTAATGCTATGAAACAGATATCATCTCCGCGATGAATTAATTTCTCGAATTGGATGTCTCCACGGTGTCAGATTGTGAATAAAACCAGTAAAGTTTGATAATTAAAATTAATCAATCGCAGTTATTTAAGCTGAAACGTTATAGTGGAATGGTATGTAATTTCCGGCTTTGATATTAAATTGCATTCGTATATTTTAAATATTAACGTTTCTGAAATATTATAATATTACTATTAAACGTTGCTAACTGTAGTTCGATTCTTGTGTAGGTAAAATTTACGTGGTCTGTGAACTTTATTCTAAATATACGTAATAAAATATATTATGGAAAAGAAGAAATGAATTGAGAGTAAAATTTGACACTGAAGTCAAAGCGAATACATGGTTGCTATCGTAACTAAGGGCGACAGGTGCGAAGCTATCTACCTGCACGTGCGATTGTAAAATATTTGACCAATCGTAGAAGAGGTACACGAACAACCGTTGGGAAAGGCGGGAAGAAGCAAATATTTCATTAGAAACCAAATTAACGCCACCTAGAGGAATTTATTTCATTTAGCAATAATTGTCTACGTGTGAATTTAATTAAGTACGTAAGTAGTATTAATGCATTAATGTTTCAAAACTTTAATCAACACTATTTGAATATTAGCACATATAGTATGTTGGAATATAAATTTAGGGCACTTTTTTGGGTGAGGGGAAATGTGAATTTTTTTTTTTTAGAGTTCAACTTATTTGAAGTATTAGTAAGAAGAATTAAAATAGTATATGATAGAGTAGAAATCCTGTTTCCCGGCGAAAAGGGTTAATAGGCACAACACGAATGACCCTTGTTTTAAGCGATAAATAATAAATAGTTTGGCGGTTATTAATATAAAGAAATTTTAAATATGAACTGATGCATCTGGTTGTCATAGAGGCTGTTATGCTATACGCCGTAATTGAAGGCGTCATGTCGGTATAAAAGCAACCGAAACATCCGATCTTTAGAAGTGGTTGCAACACTGGTCCCTTGGTTCTGCAGCTAAGCACGCTAACCACTGGGCAACGGATATTGTAATAAGCATATTTTTCTAATCTTTACGTGTTTTTAATGAATATTCGTTATTTTTATGAAGCGTTATATATGGAAAAGGGGTAGGTTCGAAGGAATGATTTGAAGTAATTTAAGGTTCTGCCGTGTGTAGATATATTTCACTGATTACACCATTTCACTCAAGTAATAACCTTATTCTGTTCACTAAACAGTAAAGCGTTAGATTTAACGGTTGACTTTGCAGTGATTTCTGTGGGATAAATTGTTGAATGGATAACTGAAATATTACCGCAAAACTATTAAGAAAATATAGATGTGATACATATTTCTTTTCCGTTAATCTTACTGACTTAAGAGAACAACTTAGATAAGTTCCACACTTTGAAACGAGTATCTTTGTTATCTGCTTGCAACTTAATAATAAGCGTTGAAATGAATTGTACGCTTTTTGCTAGTAGCGGTGAGTTTGTTCTTTAAGGGTTGGGTTGTTTTACTACCTCTGAGCGGCATTTTTTTGCACACCATGGGCTAAATGGTCAGGTCACATGGACCCCGAAGGCTCAGAAAAGGTTGGGGGAGGGGACCCACTGGAACAGGTGTTGGGAGACAGATGGTAGCCTCCCGTCAAGGCCATCCAGCGTGTTCTTGAACGTGCACACGGGACCACGGCTTAACGTCCCGTCAGACGGACGGCGGCCTTTCCAAGCCCATTGGTGTTCCCTACTGACCGTGGGCAGGGCGTGGAATTTTGCGGAGATAAATCTCAACGCTGACCCAGCTGGGACTCTAACCTGGGAACTACAGATTACGAGCCTGGCGCGCTACCGACTGAGCCACCCCCGCCCATTTGTAAGGGTAATCAGCAATTGAGTACGTTAGAGATTCGTGCAAAAGCTATGTGACGCGTGTTTCTTATTACATGGCTTAACCCTTTCAGGACCATAAGGTTTCTAAGAGTAAATATTAGTATGTAACTGTTTATTTTAGTTTGTTTAGACGTAAAATAAATAAAACTCATAAGAAAAATACATTACTATGTGTAGGTTTATTGAAATTTTATGGGAAATATTTTTCCAATGGACTATAAAGGTAACACAAATTATAGTTAGGCTTATTATGCAATGTGTTTTATTTATTGGTTTATTAGAACAAAATGTTAACTAAAATAATACAAAATTATGAAATAAAATTACTATACAAAATGATGTGCTAATTATGATGTTCTGCGAAGGAATTTCTTTTGGTAGTGAGGCAACGATGGACATTGCAGATAGTACATATATTATGCGTCCTGACAGTTCTGTTTTTGTTTTCTAAACGTTCCCGTTTACATAATTGCGTTCGGCATACGTTCTATTTTGACATTCTGTATAAAAAATGCAGATAAGGTTATAATTAAATGCGACAATCACCAATTTTAAAATGGGAAAAATGTTTCCCTTAGTCGTGAAAGGGTTAACGTCGTATGCGACGGAGGGACGTCTTGCATAATCGCTTGGCGTTTGAATTTCTGAGGAATACTAAACACTGTACTGTTTACGATAGGGGGGAACTCGAAGAATTTGATAGAACGCTGTTTACCTGAGATGAATGTTTCGTGTAGAAACATTTTTTTTTTTAATCCAAAACAAAACTTTTTAGTATGGGTGAAGTAAAGTTTTCCTGTTTGGTAAACGGTCTTTTTTTTTGGCTTCTTTGCGTTTGTTTAGCAGTGTACGTATTACGGCTAGTTGCGGGGTGGCTTAGTTAGTACCGCGCAAGCGCAAGGCTCGTATCAGCTTTCATTCGCACCCGAACCAGTGTTGATATTTATCAATCTAGAAACTCCTCGCACCACTACTGTTGGTGTGAAACACCGATGGGTTTATAAAGTATCTGGTCTGTGATAAAACAATTAGAGCATGTTGAAGAACATCCTGGATTGTCTTGTGTGTAGGTTACAGGACGGCTGTTGCATTTACTTTTCACCTCTATCCTTATATGAACCTTCGGTGTCGTCGTGACTGCCATTTAGCTCATTGTGTGCATGAAAATGGCGGTCATAGGTAAAAGAACCGAATGGTACAACGTAGCATGGTAAAATGTACGTAATTTTGTAATAACACCAACTGAAATTAGCATAAGTTACCATGTTAATGTGGAGTAGGATGTAGTACGAAAAAAGGTGATATTTTTTAAACTATTTGAAAGTAGAGCTGGATGGAAGTAGTCTAATATGACACGAACATGTCGAAAAATTTACTTTATCGACATCCTCGTCATATTGTCATGGTAACCATTTATTAATTATTTATCCATTTATTAATTATTTATTTTGAACATGAAGAAGAGTAATGGCAACGTTATTTTATATCAACTTAGTGACGTAATAGTTTGTTTAGGTGTTGAAAAGAAAGTTGCCATTTTGGATGTAGTTTTAACTATTAATTGTGTTAATTGAAATTCTTTTCGGGTTTAAAGTAACTGGTTGGAACACATCGGTTCGTAAATAGTTTCGCTTATGTAATTCAGAGTTAAGGTAATGCCGGAAGATTTAAATATAGTTCTACTTTTAGAGAAATATGTTTCTGTTTGTCGGTAATTGGTGTAAAAATAACGATTACTTTTTATAAATAAATTTTTAAATGTGGATATGCCTGACGTGTAGCTTAGGTTGCATTTGTTTAGTTTTTGTGATTAAACAGCCTTTGTTTTTATTTTTTTTAATCCTCCATATTTAAAAGGACACCATACAGATAATTGGTATATTAAATATTGTTTATTTTCTCCTTAGTAATTCGTATTGTTTCCCATCAATGCTGTAAAATCCTTTGTGCTACACTATAAATAAAATAAATAAATACCCCCTCAAGCAGCTGCTTGCCACAGAGGTCTGACAGGAGCCTGTCAGTTTATATGCCATAGTAAGAGATCTGAGAGGATGGCAGGACCTCAGCAGAAAAACGACACACACATCCATGCCAAATCCGGGGCTCGAACCCAGGTCCCTTAGATCAGTAGCCAAGCGTGCTAACCACTCGGCCACGGGACGGCTGCGCTACACTACAGATGATTAAAACAGTTTTCTTGTAAGAACTTGCTTTAAATATAAATTGGTTTACTACTACCCCCTTCCTTACCGAAAACATTTGATTGTTTTTTATGTATTCTGTTACTAGGCCCTGGAATAACCTGTTGCTGAGAAACAGTAAAACTGTTCCTAATACCGGAATTAGTTTCTGTCAATGTAGTATAACTTTTTGTGCTCAGCTTTACAGCTGTTTGAAAAAGTTCAATGAAAGAAACTTTAAATATAAATAAGTTGACTAGTCCCCTTCCTTACTGCTATTAGGTGGTGGTGTATGATATATTCCTTCATCTGGCCTGGATTAACCTGTTGCTGAAGTAGAGTAGAACTGTTTCTAATACTGTAATTAATTTTTGCCAATGAAGTATAACCTTTTGTGTTCAGCTTTACTGTGGTTTCGAACATTCTGAACATCTGTCTCGTAACAACTGGTCCCCTCACCCAACCTTTTCTGAGACTTCTGGGTCCTTGTGACCTGGTCATTTAGTCCATAGTGTGCAAAAAAAAACTGCTGTTCAGAGGTAAAATAACCCAACCTAGAATGCTGTTTCTAGTGACTTTCTGCTAACACAGTTGTATAAGATCTGTAATATTAAAATGGTGTGAAAATTTTATTGCAGTTTTTAATAAGTGCTATGACAGTGATCACTTGAAATCCAAAGTGAATGCACAGTATTCCCTGTTAAGAAACAATAATTAATAGATTCTGAAAAAAATTCATCACCGCCACGGCGTGGTGCAATGGTAGTGCGCTCTGGCATGAATCTGGAGAGATGCGGGTTCGATTCCTGCCGTGGCGGCGATGAATTTTTTTCAGAATCTATTAACAGTGATCACAATTAATTTTGCTAACATTTCATCAATTGTATTGTGTGCAATGTCATAAACATTGATAACTGTTTGTTTCCTAGTTGTAAAATCTAGTATTTTAACCTGTTACAATAATAAGAGAACTGTGCTTGTGTGTGCAGCATTGAATGAACAACTTAAATTTTTTTTTATGATGTAGGTTACATTGGCAGGCTTCAGTGGCAGTGTGGTTCTTGCAGAGGAGAGTGATATATCCTGTGTGTGCGTGCGTGCTAAATGACACACCAAGTGCCACATAGGCAACTGTTCTGTTCACATAGCTGTGATACTCAAAAGTGATGCTGTAATTACTCAGTGCACTAATGGAGGTACCTTTCATCTTAATTTAGATATCACGTAAGGACTGTGATAAATCTGAAGTTGCATAACTACCAAATTTAATCTTATCAATATAGGGATGTTTATAAAAGAAGGTTAGGAATGTTAAGAAGTATTGAAAATTGTAGTTTTTAATAACCTAGTAAAATTTTTTTTGTCCATTTTGAAATTCTTTAATTTTATCACCACGAATAATTACCATACATAAAAATCTAATCATGTTCGCTAGCCACTGAACACTAGTAGAGTATCTTAAGTCAAAGATGCTGCCACGAAGAAAGGCATGAGAAATGTGTTGCTCTTGGAATATCTGCTCTTTGAATATCTTGTTGAGCAGATAAACTTGTAATGTTGATTTTGCGTTGGCCGATTGATTTTAGGAAGTTTTAATGATTCTTTTAAATATTTATAATTGGCCGCTATTGGATGGTTGACATTTATACATGTATACTGGTATATGCAACATAAAATGACTAAAACTAATCGTGTATAGCATAAATCTAACATTTAAGTACTGATGGACAACCAACATCATTATGGAAACAGCATAATGGTAGAGTCATCAGTAGCCTGAGGCAAGGCATGCTATTGGATTCAAGACGTACATTGTGATGTCAACATAATATTTGTTCAAGCTTAATGTTTTCTGTGTCATTCATACTGATGAGAAATTACAAATTTGGACTGGTCGCATTGTTCACGTAAACGGACATATATCATAGATATACGTTGCAATGTGGGCAATAATTTTAGCCTCTTATCAAGCTGTTCATTTACTTTAAGACATAGATCTCTGGAGGTATAGCGATCTAGAATACTATTTTTAATAGTTATTGGAGATTGTTGCAGTTCATGTATGCAGATTGTTCTTTGACTTAGGATACTCTACTGGTTTTCAGTGGCTAGCGAATATGATAAGATTTTTATGTACAGTAATTATTTGTGGTGATTAAATTGAATATATCTTAGTGTGAATAGTATTAATTATATTGAAATTCTTAATTCTGGTGGTATTAAATAGTAATATTTGATCATATAAAAAAAAATTACCATTTTTTTTTCAGTAGAGTAATAGTTTGAATACATGAAAAGCCAATAATCTGTGCAACAGTTTTTCTTTGAAATTGGTAGATATTTTAAAAAATGAATGATGGCTAGGTTATAACTATAACTATGTGTATGGAAGGACAGCTATGCACCAATCCCGTGTGATGATGCATAGAACTGGCCAAGCCTAGCACCTAATGTCCGACCCTGCCTTATCCTGGTGTAGACCGTTAGTACCTTTCAAAAGAGATACTCTCTTGTGGAAGTGGAAGGAAGGGGAGGGCTGCCAGATTAGTGTGGCCTACTGATCTGGACAACTATGGCTACTTTTCTTTTCTTTTTCTATCCTGCTGACGAGTGGTCAACCACACAGGGTCCTGGTGCTGACCATATAAACCAACCTGAATTGAATTATGTCTGTCAGGTTGATTATAGATTCTCATTTTGCTGCACTGGTGGGCTACTGTGGAGGGAAAATCTTCCGCTGTATATCCCACTGAAGCATTTTACTTTACCCTGAGAAAACAGGTAGGTTTTTTTAAAGGCAACTTTATTGGTAAATATTGAAGAATTATTTGTTTTTGCTTGTTAATATTTAGTTGCCTCAGTTATGCAGTTATGAAAATTGATTGTTAATGAAGCGAGGTGTAAATTGCCTTCAATGTTTTTGAGTACACAGTGTACATTTAGACAGTGTGACTGCTAATTTATTAACATAGAAGTGTTGTGAAAAGGTGAAATATTTAAAATGTAAATTTTTAGCATTTTTTTTTGTCAGTAAGTCCTATGACAGTGGGGCGGGGATGGGTCGGTTGGTAGCACGCCAGACTCATAATCTGTAGCTCCCAGCTGGGTCATCAGTGAGATTTATCTCCGCAAAACTCCCCTTCCTGCCCACAGTTGGTAGGTGGCCGCTGTCCGTCAGATGGGACATTAAGCCTTGGCCCTGTGTGCAGGACAGTCATGCCTTATACACCTTAAAGAACATGCTAGATGGCCTTCACAGGAAGCTATCATCCCTCCCAATAGCTGTTTCACTGGGTCTCCTCCCTCAACCATCTCTCAGTCTTTGCGGTCTTTTGACCTGGCCATTTAGCCCATGGTGTGCCAAAAAATGCTGCTCAGAGGTAAAATAACCCAACCCTAAGACAGTACTGCAGTTAATGGTTCATTTTTAACAGTTAACTGTTTTCAATGCACTGTATCGAAACGTTGCATTTTCGCAAAGCTTAGGGTCATTAACTGAAACTGGAGGAAATATTTCCCTCAGTAAACATAAAAATATTGTTTTTATTCATGTAGGTTTCGAAAAATAATTCCTTACATTTGACCATGTGATTACTGTGCAGTATTGGCTAATTTGCCTATGTTAAAACTACTTAAAATCAATGTGAGCAGCCCGTAACCTTGTATGTGATATATTGAGAAAATGTCAAGTGAGTAACAATAAATCCAATAGTAATGATATGAATGACAACACGTGATACAAGCTAATGATAATGTATAAGTTTGATGGCTAAATGTGTGAAATATGTCTGTATTTCATATATAAATATCTTCATTCTATGTTTATAGTTTATTCTATCTTTCTAGAATGAAATTGTATACAATATGTGATAATATTATTCTGTAAAGTTAAACTCCGCACAAAGATAGTTGTTAGATATTGTATGCTTTTAAAGTTTATTAATAAATTATAATTGCACAGATAGTTGTCACCCAAGAGGAATCTAGCTTTGATACTCTATTGTGAGTGCAGAGAACTGTTCGAATTAAGTGGTGTACTTTACTTGACCAAAAGTAAGTTATCAATGCCTGCTTACTTATTAGCAGAGCTGATAAAACAATGAGGAAATTTTTTTTTTTAACTAGGTAGGTTAAAAATACTAAAAAAAAAACATTGAAATCAAGAAAAGGATGAAACATAATGGGTAATGTATTCTAACATGTTATGTGTAGTAACTAGTATACTCTTGGATAATGGGGGGGTTGGTGAATAGTGCACAAGGCTCGTAATATGTAGTTCCTAGGTTCGAGACCCAATTTGGTCAGCGTTGAGATTATGTCCGCAAAACTCTCCGCCCTGCTCACGGTCGGTAGGGGACACCGATGGGCTTGGAAAGGCTGCTGTCCGTCAGATGGGACGTTAAGCCTTTGCCCCTTGTGCCGGACAGCCATACATGTTAAAGAACACGCTAGATGGCCTTGATGGAAGGCTACCTACCATCTGTGTCTCAAGAGCTGGTTCAGTGGATTCTCTCCCCACAATCTTCTGAGCCTTTGGGCTCCATGTGACCAAGCCATTTAGCCCATGGTGTGCAAAAAAGTGCTGCTGAGAGGTAAAACAACCCAACTGTTGTAAAAATTTATGAAAGTCAGGGTTTGTTTATGGTTTCTTTAAAAGTTTAAATTTTTTTTTTGGTCAGTTGAAGTAGTCCTCTAAATGTGTACTGTGAGATTCTAACTTGTTAGGTATATTAATTTGGTTAACACTATATGTGCACTGAAAATTAATTATTAAACTTGTAAAAGCATTAATTAGGTAAGAACTTATAATTCATAGTTCTTAGCTTTACCTAGAAATTCGAAATATATCAATTATCCATATATAATTGAATTCTGTACAGTTTTTGAAATATAAACGTACATGCCAATTTGGGAAACATCTCGTAGTGTCTTGTTGCTCTATAAACTGTTACGATATTGTTTCTATTGGTGGTGTATTACTTACCAAACTTGTGCAATGTTTTATTTGTTTGTTATACAGTGTGTTACAGATTTTTTTTTTTTTTTTTTTCAATGTATTAATTGTACACTGTGATTTTATTATATTCAAATAGTTTAATTTATTTCTTTGGTTTCAGTTGAATAAGTGTTATGTCATTGCATGAGCAATATTGTAGTGTACTTTTAAGTGTTTGAGCACTCTGTATAAGTCGGTGTACACTGCGAAACTCCAAAAGTTATAATTTTAGGTTATTTTGGTATAATGCTTTAGGAAAGGTTGTGTACACTAAAGTGTTGATGTCATTGAATAATTTTCATGATTTCTGTATTAGTGTGGTGCATTAAAAATATATGCCATATGAAGTTGTATATAAATATGAATATTTAGTTACAGTTAATTATAATATATATATAATTTTTTTGGGGGGGAAGGAAATAGTTATTTTAGTTTTTTTTGTAGTGATATTAAGTTTAGATGCAAGTTAATGGATATAGAGGTATCTGTTTTGTTAATGCTGTATTGCTGAAGAAGTTAATAGCCTACAATTAACATCACATGCTGTTGAACCAAAAGGTTTGTATATTAGTGAGAAGAAAATGTGAAGTGATGGAGATCTAAAGAAATGGTAAGTCAAAATAAGTTCTACACAGCTAACATATTTTTAGGTAACTTGTAAAGTTGAATGAAAGTGGGTTTCAAATAAAGCTATTTTACAATATATTTGTTAGTGTTGCAATTGATATTAAAGTTAATTTATCATTATCATAGGCCTAGTCGCCCATGCGCCATAAAACCCAAAACAACCAACATCATTATCATGTGTTGCTTTTTAGTATTATAATATTAAATATCTTTTTAATAAAAAAATTTTGTGTGTGGTATTGCAGTTACTGGAGCTGTATTTAAAATTTTTACACAGAGTGTAATTGTAGAAATGAAAACTACAGGGAAATTATTATGAAAATTACTCATAGGGAAAAGTTAAAAAATCATAGTTATTAAGATGTCCTTATAATTTTTTTATTTAAATATCTTAACTTATTGTACCAACCTGCTGAAATATTAAAGAATTTCCAAATTGTGTCAATGGGGATAGTCACCTTTAAGTTCCTGAAAGGTGCTTTTTATGAAATCAGTGTATTTTAAAATATTGAGGTCTGTTTTCAACATTTTTAAAGACAATGAAATAATAAATAGGCAAATTATTAATTAAACTATATATGCAATGTTTTCAAATAGTAATTAATGTTTAAATTTCTTTCGCCGAGTGGTTAGCGCGGTTGGCTACTGATCTAAGGGACCTGGGTCCGAGCCCTGGGTAAGGCATGGCTGTTTGTGTTGTTTTTCTGCTGAGGGCCTGCCATCTTCTCAGATCTTTTACTATGGCATATAAACTGATAGGCTGCTATCAGACCTCTGTGACAAGCAGCTGCTTGCCCCAGAGGTCTGACATGAGCCTGTCAGTTTATATGCCATAGTAGAAGGTCTGAGAGAATGGTAGGATCTTGGCAGAAAAAGAAGACAAACATCGATGCTTTACTCGGGACTCTAACCCAGATCCCTTAGATCAGTAGCGAAGCGTGGTAAGCACTCGGCCACGGGAAGGCTTTTCTTACAGAGTCTTACTGTTATTCATTATTTTAGTCTTGGATTATATTGTTGGAAAAAGAAAAATTGGCTTAGTAACCATTTTTTTTTTATCTTCCAAATGATAGGATTTACATATGCTGAAAGTAGAAGTGTCATGTTTCTCTTGGCAGCAGTATTTTAAAATAGTTTGTTAGTAATTGAGCATGGGCGATTTCCATGAATATTGGAGAATAAAAAAAAGTTAGTGTTATTTCGCAGTACCTTTGTGGATAAACTGATGTGAAATTTACAGTTAGAAGTGGGTAATGAGTTTTGCAGAAACCTCACTGCACAGGGCGTCAGACATTGGCATAATGTGTAATTTTGGTGTGTTATGAAGGCTTAGTTTTTGTGAATTATTGTACTTATAATGTTGTGGTCCTTGGCCATGAACTGTTAGATAGTAACCTTTTTTTTATATTATAGCATGAAAATATGCTAGAGTTTCAATTGGAATTAATTGCTACCAATTTTGAAAAAAATATATAACTTCAAAACTGAAAACAAATTTATTTGTACAATGAAGGAAGGGAATTATGATGTATGTTTGATTGGTTCTCACATACTATTGTGCTCTCTTCGTTCTCTTTTGTTTTCAACGTGTCTACATTTGACTGTATATGATAGGTTGTGAGGGGTGGTTGAGGGAACAGGTGTAGGTAGCTGTTCTTAGTGAAGTGTTGGAGCTCATTAAACAGTAATTGGTTTCTACGAGGCTGAAAGTATAATTGTGTAAATCAATATGGATAGTTAGATGTAAAAATTTAGTTTTTTTCAAGAGTGAGACTCAACCCCATGTTTCCTGAATACATGTCTGGTGTTAGAACATATATTGTGAGAACAAATAAAACAAAATTAAAACCCCTCAAGCAGATGGTTGCTACAGAGGTCTGACAGGAGCCTGTCAGTTTATATGTCATAGTAGAAGGTCTGTGAGGATGGCAGGACAGCAGAAAAACAACAGAAACGTCCATGCCTTATCTGGAGTTCGAACCCAGGGACCTGGGTTCGAGCCCAGGTAAGTTATGGTTGTGTGTGTTGTTTTTCTGTTGAAGTCCTGACATTCAAACAGACCTACTATGGCACATAAATACCTGACATGTATTGAAGTGATGTGGGTTCGTTTCCAACTGGCAGTAAAACTAACTTTTCCAGCTAGGTAGTGATGAATTTAATGTCTGGAAGATATCCCCCTTTGTTGCTCAACTATTAAATGTAATATTTAGATTGTGTGATTTAATTAATCTATGGGTGGGGCTCAGTTTTTTGCGTGGGTCCTCGTAGTTCCCAGTTTCGAGTTCCAGCTGGGTCAGCGTTCAGTTTTATGTCCGCAAATTTTTCTGCCCTGTGTACCGTCAGTAGGGGACACCGATAGGCTTGTAAAGACCTCCGTCCGTGGGATAAGACGTTACGCCATGGCCCCGTGTGCGGGAGAGTCATACATACCCTGTGCACGTTAAAGAAAGCGCTGGATAGCCTTCACGGGAGGCTATCCATCTGTCTCGCAACAGCTGTTCCAGATTGTCCCCTCCCACAACCTTCTCTGAGCCTTCGTGCTGCATGCGATCTGGCCATTTAGCCCACGGTGTGCAAAAAAGTGCCGCTCACAGGTAAAACAACCCAACACACTTTGCCTAACGAGTTGCTTAATGTTTCCGCTTCGACAATTTTCAGATATTGCAATAGTTATGGAAATAAAATGCAGTTTTGCTGCGATATTCCATAGAAAAGTTGGTCAGTAATATGTATTTATACCAGAGGCTTGTGCAAGAATTTACCGAATTGCGAATATGGGTAGCAAGGAAGTTTTCGTAGTGAAAGTCGGCAAGGATAATGTGGATGAAGAAAAGAAGAATGTGTAATGGTTTCAGGCCTGCGACCTAATAAGTAAGTGCTACTTATATATATAGTTCATTAACAGTAACTAGAGTTTTAGTTTAGATAGAAATTCAATTAAATGAGTTTCTGACGGTGGTGGCTCATTCTGTAGCGCGCCAGGCACGTAATCTGTAGTTCCCTGGTTCGAGTACTACTTGTGTCAACGTCAAGATTTATTTTAGCAAAACTACCCACCATATCCACGGTCAGTAGAGAACTCTGTAGGGGTAGTAGTGGCAGTCGTGTGCCGGTTAGTCGTACCCTGTGTACGTCGAAGAAGACACTGGATGAGCTTGACTGGAGGTTATCATCTCCCAGCAGCTATTCCAGTGTGTCTCTTAACCTTCATGTAATCTTTCGTACTCTTTGTGACCTTGCTATTTATAGCATTGTGTGCGAAGTGTCGCTAAGAAGTAAAACAACCCAACTTGAGCCTTCGGTTTAATTAATCACCCTGTTTTTTAGGGTAGAAAAGAAATGGTTATACATAGAGCTAAACCTTAACCTCATCACGTAATAAGTATCTGAAAAACAAAAAGTAATTGTCGTCTTAATGTAATCGTAGTTTTGAAATCGCTTCTTAGCCACCATAGTTCCTCGGATAGATTTTGGCACGGCTATGTCATTTAATATCGAAAGAAAAGTTAGTATGATCTGTAGTGCATAAAAATGTAAAGGTAGTGAAAAATATAATGAAAGAAAATTGGATATTACTTTAATATTCATAATTAATGAATTTAACTTGTGATGCGAATGTCAATAAAGTATATCGTGTTGTATTTCTCTTGATGCATCAAAATGAGAAATGAATTCATCACGCGAAATGAAAAATAAATTAGTTTGATTATTTCAAATTTAGTGGTGGCAACAGATATTTAATAATCTTAAATTTTTAATGTGTAAATAGTTGAAATCGGTTATTAATGTAGTTTCATTTATTTATGTTTTGTAATTTATTCACGGATAATTTTTTTTAGAATAATTATCAATCGTTAATGTTAATATATTGTAGTTTTGTTAAAATGTAAGTTGCATACAGTAATTACGGTGGACCATTAAATAAATAAAATAAAATAAATAAATACCCCCTCAAGCAGCTGCTTGCCCCTGAGGTCTGACAGGAGCCTGTCAGTTTATATGCCATAGTAGAAGGTCTGAGAGGATGGCAGGACCTCAGCAGATAAACGACACACACAGATCCATGCCTTACCCGGGGCTCGAAAACAGGTCCCTTACGTCACTAGTCAAGCGAGCTAACCACTCGGCCACGGGATGGCATTGTCGACCATTGTGGTGTGTGAAATAGGCTATATATAGTTTACCTGTGTGAGGGTAACTTTCATGGAAATTTTGATGGATCTTACTTTTTATCGTGTGGCCGTGATAGATACACAAACAAACTTTAAATAATTAATATTAATTCTTGCAAGTTGCTTGTTAATGGTCATGTGAATAGAGATGCATAAAATGAAAAGAAATTTCGCGCAGAAAGGAAACGGTCATGTGATAAAAAAAACTCGACGATTTCAAGTCCGAGCAACGCAATCTTTCACTTTTCCTGTTTCTTGTCTCTCCTGAGCAACGCACTCGTCGTTTTTTTTAGCCCCTCGCACTCCTCCCGCCTTAAGCAAACCATTAAATAACGAAAATCCATAAATATTAGAATATTTTGAACTTGAGAGTAATTTTTTAACATTAATACGTATTAAATTACAAGATTTTTGCACTGATTTATTTTACATGTTAAAAACAGTGCTGAATGCTGTGAATCACAAAGATTCATGCATTATGTATAATAGCTCCGTGATACACAACCTAAGATTATGAATCGTACTTTGTAGTTACCACATACCTAGAGCAAAAACTGCAAAAGTAAGTAACAGATCATATTTAAAAGAAAAATTATAGGAAACGTACTATTGGTAACTGTTTTATTTCAAAAATGCATTTAGAAGTTTAGAAAAACATATGTAAAAGCAATAATGTATAAATTATAACAATACAATCAGCAAGCAACATTAAGCCGTAATGAAGATGGGAAATAAGTAATTTTATGTTAAATTATAAGAGTAAAAATCGTTACGTAAATATTCTCTTAGTTTATGGCTTAACATTAAGCTTTGTGTTTCGGTTTATGTCATCATCTGCTGAAGATTTGAAAACTTTCTGGAGTGTTGGAAAATTGTTAGTTTAAGTTTCCTGTACAAATAATAAGAGTCGGAAGCGTATAGGTAAGGAAGTGTGGCGACTAGAGTAGATGAGAAATAGCATTCAGCACGGTCTGATAAGTGTAGAATTTGATGGGTTTTAAAGTTATTACGTAGTGAAATAAAACTTTGAGGGATAGATTTCGATATAAATATTTAATGGCATCCATTTCACAAAATTGGTTTTCGTGCACTGTGAAGTTGTGTTATGAATTAAGAAAGGCATAATAAGGAAGAAAGAAAATCTTGAAATATTGGTATATTTGTGACAATCAGTCGAAGTAATCGCGCAACGCGAATAGTGTGTTCTGCGAGTTAAACATTCGAAGCTGCGGATCTTGTGCGCTACGTCTGGTTACGTGCGTTTCCTGCGTTTTCTGTCTGCGCCAGAGCGTTGTTCGATGGGACTCGATGCTGTTTGACGGCTAGTTACGGCGTCGCGAGTGCACTGCAGTCGTGCTTCCGTTGTACGATGGAGGGGGGATCGAGGCTGTAACTTCTGAACTGAAAACTATGTAGAATATGCATGTGATCGATAAATGTGAGATAAGATAGAATAAAGATCTCTCTGTATAAGATTGATTTAAATGTTTAATTTGGAACTCATTCTTTGAGTGTTTTAAGTGTTAGTAGTTGTTGAATATTTCACGTTATCAGGGGTTTTTGACTTGTGCTTGAAGTAAGAAACTTATATAAGTACGGCCTTATTAGTAAATAAAAACTCCACTCTGAAATATCGGTATGAAATAAGATAATTAATTGTAACAAAGAATATGCATAAAATTTTGAAGAATAAGTAATTATAGTAGAGATCATAGTTAATATCTATTGAAATCTAACAGTATAGTACTGAATATAGATTATAGGAGTTACACAGCTTCCAAGTTTCATCGCCTTTTATAAAAGTTCGAAATGTAGTTAAGATTATAGGAGTTACACAGCTTCAAAGTTTCATCGCCTTTTATAAAAGTTCTAAATGTAGTTAAAAAAATATATTTTCTGTCTGAGTATTTTTGCATAAATAAAAAATTATATAAGTGAAAATAAAGATGATTGTAGGTAGAAAATCGCTGTTGTACTTAAACAAATTTTGTTCAGTAAAAAAAATTGAAATTTAATATTGACATAAATTTAGTAAGTTAGGTAAATCTGTTAAAGCAGGAAATTTTTGTTTTAATTTCCACAGGTGAAATGTGAAATAAACTTAATGGATAATTATGTTGTTTGTAATCATTTTACAGAATGGGTTATTTGAAGATTTGTCATCTGGAAATCAATGTATACGATGAAAATTTTAAGGGAATGTTTCTGGTTGTGGCCCTGGTTGCATTGCAAAATTGCATGTCTAAAGTCGAATCAAAAATATTTACCATACTATTTTTATGGAAATAAAGAATCGATTTGAAATTTATTGTTGCCATTTATTGGAACCTAACTGCGAAAGTAAAAAGTTAAAATAGCATTTAAAATAAAAGTATTGCTGTTGCCAGATTTCCATTGCAGCCAGGGACCTGATTTCCTAACCAAAATGGGGTCGGACAGGAGGGAACCGCCTAAGAAATTTGGGACCTTTATTTTGGCATTTAGAAATTCCCTAATTATGTGATTGCTGAAGTACGTTGGGAATTACAGAATGCCAAAATCTGATTAATATCTAGAATGAGAGTTTGTCAGGAGATCTGAGAGTGAGCGCGAGTCAGCAATGATCTTTGCAAAACCGGAAATGTTGTAACTGTGATAAATTGTTAGGGGGGGGGGGGATGTTAAATAACCTTTAGTGCAGCAAAAAACGTTGTACGATGGGTGTTTTTGTTTCCTATAAGTCGGAAAGTGAATAAATTCTAGAATATGCATTTAATCGTTAAATGTGAGAGAATTAGACTGATTTAAATGGGCAATTTCAATTTTATTATTTGTCTATTAAGAGTTATGACCAATGTAATATATATATGGATAATAGTGGGTCAAAACATAGGTTGGTAATAATGGAAAACTTAAGTAATAGCTAAGGGTTTTAATATTATTAGGCTCCTATCAGACCTCTGTGGCAAGCAGCTGCTTGAGGGGGTATTTATTTTATTAATTACATACAAAAATAAAAATATTAACTTTTTT
Organism: Ryuthela nishihirai; assembly: GCA_038380435.1. Lineage (NCBI taxonomy): Eukaryota > Metazoa > Arthropoda > Arachnida > Araneae > Heptathelidae > Ryuthela > Ryuthela nishihirai. The sequence continues at coordinate 1,383,529 of JAWZYU010000086.1, read as the reverse complement.
GGCATGAAATAAAATAATTTATTGGTAAAACTTGGGCTGTGTAGAAATATGTGAAGACAAACTAATATAAAAAAAATTATAGATGGTGAACTTTGTTCATTGATAGTTTTCTATGGAATAAACACAATTTAGTAGTTACAGATCTTCGTTGTTTATAACAAGGAATATTACAGAGTTGAAATATGAAAAAAAAAATTTTAAACAAATATATCAGTGAAAGAATAGATGGATAAGAAAGGAAAATCATAGTTCGGTATTGAACTATGATTTTCCTTATCCATCTATTCTTTTTTTTAATATAATAATTTTTTGACAATAGCTACGGAAGGTAGAAATTTAATTATTATTTTAGCATGGTAGTTAAATGTTTGAAATTCGGAAAATTTGGGCTATTGAAATGGAATGATTTGTTGGACTTTATTAACGTTAATATGATATTTAAAAAATAAATGATATGAACCAGAAAATGTGTTCTTTGGAAAGAGAAATTGGATGTTTGTAGACATTGCAAGGTAAGTAATAAAATTTTTTTTAACTGTTTGAAAATAATTATATCAATCATTGACGGGTCACCCTAGAGTTATATTATTTTTTAAATAAAATTTGAAAGTGGTTGGAGGAAGAGTTAAAAAAACCACAATCAGTCGAAGCTACGGACCTTTGGTAGTAGCGGGAAACGCGATGTGCGCATTAGTCGAAGCAGCGAACCTTAGGTATTAACGCGCCACGCGGTGTGAGAGCGCGTGGCACGCGACGTGCTTAGCTCAGAGAGCAACCATTCGAAGCTGCAGACCTTCCGTGTTGCTCCGCGTCGCCTCGCGCGAGGCGAGATTCCGGTTTTTTGCACCGTAGTTGGAGTCCCGTTAGACGGCGCTCGTTCACGTGCTGCGGACGGTGTCGGCGTCGGCAGTGCGCTGCTCTCGTGCCTCGATGTCCGACGATAGGTGGCTCTGCCTGTAGTTGCGAAGGTCGGCACTACTTATGAGAGGACTGAGAGTAAAGGTGTGTATGGCGACGAAATATGTGTGTTGCTGCAGTTTTGTAGTATATTAAAGTTGCTGTCTGCTCAGCCTGCAGTAGTGGCTCTCAGCCAGTTGGATGGCGCGCCTAGTCGTGTCTTCTGCACTCTCGTGCCGCAGCTGGCCCATTGCTGGCACGGCCGTGTGTCGTTGCAGTGAAGTGTGGCCAGAGGAAATGAAGTTGGGGTTTCCTGCCATTTTTCCTAGACGCAAGTGATCTCTCGATTGCGCCTCCTCGCCGCCGACCTATATGGTCGTGTGGATGACGTGAGTGCGAACCGTGTAATCGTTGCGAGTCTAACCCGTATTAAAAAAAAGCAAAATCAGTGATGGGCGCGTCGTTGCTACGTGCCCAGCCGCCCTCGGGCGGTCTGACGAAGTCGCCTCGTGCGACCGTAGGAAAGAAGCTACCTGGTTGATCCTGCCAGTAGTCATATGCTTGTCTCAAAGATTAAGCCATGCATGTCTAAGTACATGCCTAACTAAGGCGAAACCGCGAATGGCTCATTAAATCAGTTATGGTTCCTTAGATCGTACCTTACTACTTGGATAACTGTGGTAATTCTAGAGCTAATACATGAGCAGAGCTCCGACCTTCGGGGACGAGCGCTTTTATTAGACCAAGACCAATCGGACCTCGTGTCCGTATCCCATGGCGACTCTGTATAACTTTGGGCTGATCGCACGGTCTCGTACCGGCGACGCATCTTTCAAGTGTCTGCCTTATCAACTGTCGATGGTAGGTTATGCGCCTACCATGGTCGTAACGGGTAACGGGGAATCAGGGTTCGATTCCGGAGAGGGAGCCTGAGAAACGGCTACCACATCCAAGGAAGGCAGCAGGCGCGCAAATTACCCACTCCCAGCACGGGGAGGTAGTGACGAAAAATAACAATACGGGACTCTTTTGAGACCCCGTAATTGGAATGAGTACACTCTAAATCCTTTAACGAGGATCTATTGGAGGGCAAGTCTGGTGCCAGCAGCCGCGGTAATTCCAGCTCCAATAGCGTATATTAAAGTTGTTGCGGTTAAAAAGCTCGTAGTTGGATCTCAGTTCCAGACGGGCGGTCCGCCTAACGGTGGTTACTGCCTGGCCTGAACAGCCAGCCGGTTTCCCTAGATGATCTTCACCGGTTGTCTTGGGTGACCGGCACGTTTACTTTGAAAAAATTAGAGTGCTCAAAGCAGGCGTGACGCCTGGATAATGGTGCATGGAATAATGGAATAGGACCTCGGTTCTATTTTGTTGGTTTTCGGAACACGAGGTAATGATTAAGAGGGACAGACGGGGGCATTCGTATTGCGACGCTAGAGGTGAAATTCTTGGACCGTCGCAAGACGAACTACTGCGAAAGCATTTGCCAAGAATGTTTTCATTAATCAAGAACGAAAGTTAGAGGTTCGAAGGCGATCAGATACCGCCCTAGTTCTAACCATAAACGATGCCAACCAGCGATCCGCCTGAGTTCCTCAAATGACTCGGCGGGCAGCTTCCGGGAAACCAAAGTGTTTGGGTTCCGGGGGAAGTATGGTTGCAAAGCTGAAACTTAAAGGAATTGACGGAAGGGCACCACCAGGAGTGGAGCCTGCGGCTTAATTTGACTCAACACGGGAAAACTTACCCGGCCCGGACACTGGAAGGATTGACAGATTAAGAGCTCTTTCTTGATTCAGTGGGTGGTGGTGCATGGCCGTTCTTAGTTGGTGGAGCGATTTGTCTGGTTAATTCCGATAACGAACGAGACTCTAGCCTACTAAATAGGCGTTCCGATCACTCCAGTCGGACGTTCTTCTTAGAGGGACAAGCGGCGTTTAGCCGCACGAGACAGAGCAATAACAGGTCTGTGATGCCCTTAGATGTCCGGGGCCGCACGCGCGCTACACTGAAGGAATCAGCGTGTGATCTCCCTTTCCGGCAGGAATGGGTAACCCGTTAAACCTCCTTCGTGATAGGGATAGGGGCTTGTAATTGTTCCCCTTGAACGAGGAATTCCCAGTAAGCGCGAGTCATAAGCTCGTGTTGATTACGTCCCTGCCCTTTGTACACACCGCCCGTCGCTACTACCGATTGAATGATTTAGTGAGGTCTTCGGACTGGCGCTCGGAGCGGCCTCCTGGTCGCGCCGGCGTGCCGGAAAGATGACCAAACTTGATCATTTAGAGGAAGTAAAAGTCGTAACAAGGTTTCCGTAGGTGAACCTGCGGAAGGATCATTAACGACGGTGTCCTTCTTCGGGAGGTTCCGCCGACCCTCCTCAGTCCCAAACTGAGTGTAGGAGAAAGTCTCGCCGTCTATGGCGGCGAGCGGGTGACTGGACTATTGGTCGCTCTGTCGAACGCTTTTACCCTCCTCGGTGTCATACCGAGTGTAGGAGAAAGTCTTGCTACCGTAGGAAGCAAGCGGGTGACTGGACTATTGGTCGCTCTGTCGAACGCATTTACCCTCCTCGGTGTCATACTGAGTGTAGGAGAAAGTCTCGCTGCCTACGGCGGTGAGCCGGTGACTG